>NDGN011460580.1:0-17675 GCA_002564285.1 Tympanoctomys barrerae | reverse complement strand
ATATTTATAGGCGCAGGTGCATTCTCACTAATGTGGCCTACAGCGACCTTGAAATGAGACACTACCAGGTCCAGCACCTCTAGCCAGCGTATGTAGTTGTCCTTATCACAAGGGGCAAAGCCTGTGAGAATACAAATTGATCTCAGTCCATGTGGACCTCGAAACCCAGGGAGGGAAGTGTTGGATATTCACAGGCACAGATAGCTGGCGTCGTTGGCCATCACATGGTGTATAAGCCAAGTAGTTGGAGTGGTTGGCGCTGGGCAATTTCTGTCCCTCGGTCCCCATCTATGGAACTTCTGGTGAGGTCCCTGGTCCTGCTGTACAGCCACAGTATCTGTGACCAAGGCTTACCAATAATTTCTTCTCTAGACCTCACAGCGTACCTGAGAGGCTAGGGAGGGCGTCAGAGAAATGATGACTTTCTAACAAATTACATTGTTCTTTCCACAAGCAGAGGTCCCAAGGCTAGCAAAACTGCCACTGTATTGTGTCCCGGGAGTCTTCTCACTGTGTGATTGGTGGGTGACCTTGGATCTGCCACGCTGCTGATCAGCTGACTTCCTCCTCTGTGCCTCTTCCCGTGCACGTGTGTAGCTGCTGGCTACACATGTGCACGCCAGGTCACTGCTCTCGTGGCTCCGTGGAGTCCTTCAGGAGGGTCTCTGTGCACACACCTGCTTTCTGTGTAGCCCTGTGTCCCAGCCTGGCTTGTCACCTGCACACATATCCTGAAGGCACAGTGTGTTCTCAGGCTTCTGGGCCATCTTTGGGAACAGTGTCCTCCTGGTTCATTCAGAAGAGCCCTGAGCACCCACAAGTCCTTGCAGCCCTGGCCCAGAACCCTGCCCGATGCTGCTCCCTGGAGCAGACTTGTAGCTCACTATGTTAGCATTGTTTGCATGCGGAACCACAGAGAACCCGCAGGAATCTTTGGGATTAGTTGAACAAAGGTGGTTCCGTCTCCCAGAGAAATGCAGCCTGGGGTAGAGGCACAGGGCCCCTGAAGCACAGCCAAAGGAAAGTGGACTCTAGTGCCGCTGCCCTGGGCAGTGCCCTGGTATGGCGCACAGACTGCGCTGCCTTGAGGCTGCCTGTCGCCTGTGTGTTTCGTTGCCAGAGTGTAAACAGCTTGCGGGCAGAAACCGGCCTCTTCCTCCTCCTCCAGGAGGAGCCAGCCCTGGGCTTGGTGTCCAGTACTTGCTTGGGGTTTGCTTTGTGAAGGAAGGAGTCAGTGAAGTGGAGTGCAAGTTGGAAAATTCAGTTTCAGGCATCAGAGCACTCTGTGTGGGAGCAACCAGCCTTCACACGACGCAATCCTTGAGGCAGAGCTAGTAGGAGCAACGATGAGTGAGAGGCTGGCCTTCAGGATGCTCAGAAGAAGCTCGACTTGTCAGCTCCTGCACAGGATGACAGCAAGAACTGTGGGCACACCAGCATCCCCAGGGAACACACCTGTGAGCACACTTTCAGACAGTTAAGATTTAGACCCGCCGGATTTTAAGTTAAGAGGACACACATTTCCAAAAAGCTCTCGACGCCGACAAGTGATGTGTTTCCAGATTCCCCAGGAATTCTCCAGCGTACTTTTAGCATTTGTTTTTGATTAATTGCTCAATGAAGAGATGGAAACCTGAAAGACAAACTGAAATATGAAGGGTTACAAACCACGGGCAAGTGAAAATAAGTGAATGCTGACACTTTCTAAATTTACTGCACATAGAAGGAGTTGTTTGGTGTAGAGACACTTCGTGTCTAGGACCACACCTCCTCTGTAAGGCTCATGGTTTTCTCCTTCCTTCTCTTATTTTAAAATCTTGTCCTTAATCTCTTCCTTGTCTTATAGTTTGATGCTTATGCAAAAAATCCCTCCAGGGAGAATGGGTTCTAGGCGAATAAGGCATTCGTGTGCATGCACCCGTCTGTGGAAGTGTAGCTCTGACTGGGGTACTTGCGGCTCGCTGGGTTTGGAGAACCCCCTCACCTGTGTACAGGAGAGGAGACAGAGTGAGCACGTGAGCTCCTGGTTAGCATCCGGAGGACCCAGAAAGCACCAAGAGACCTATTAGAGCAGACCGGGTGTCTGCAGGCTTCAAAATCTTCCTTTGATTTCGATGCCAGCCTGATTTCGCAAAGATGGGCTCAGGCCTGCTCTGGAGCCGCTCCTGCTCCCTGGATTAAACTGAGATGAACTCTGCACAGTTCCAGCGTGGCTGGCTCCAAAGATTTGCAAGTGTTCTTTGGCAGAGACTTCATGGCTGGCGACCTTGTGCGGCCGACACCAGCACAGCCCAGTGGCCCTCCTGTTATTTTCTAGTAGTTTTCTTAGGACCTGGAATAGGGCCGAGAGAGCAGTGGATTTTGTTTTGTTTTGCTTATTTTCCTTCCTGTTTTTGGCTCATAGAACAAGTTGATGGTAAAAATTGGGCAATTGGTTTAAGCACACTATTCCTCGGTTTCCTTATTAGTCATGTTGTCTTGTTTAGAAGCAGCTCTGAAATGTTTTTGAGCACACAAAACATTGGCATGCGCATCCAAGGGAGACAGCTTATTTCTAATCTGCCTGCTGTCTTTGCGATAGTGGCAGCTGCCTATGTCAGGCCCATTTGAAGTGATTATTACAATGAAGAATCCCAGACCCCCTCCAGACCTTCTGAGTTACAATTGCAAGGGACACACCCAAAAGCCTGCCAGCGCTCAGAAGGCAGGAGGATCAGGAGCTCAAGCCCACCTGGGCTACATATCCAGACCCTGTCCCAAACCAGACTGAAACAATTGAAACAAAAATCTCCTCAGGCGAGTCTGAGGCACTCCCGAGTATAGCTTTGAGTGCCTCCTTTTCAGTAAGCCTGAGATTGAATTCTAATAGTCGGATCACTTAAAAATCCCCTGGTATCCCCCAAGATTTTCTGGACTAACCCAGGCCTGAGCTTTTTCCTGAGAGGTCCTGCACACTGTGATTCACTTGTTCCTTTAAAAACCACCTGCAGCTTCTCTTGGCTTCCCTGTGCTCAGAGTGGAGGTGACCTGGTAGGTGGTTGAGGCCTGGCCGTTCCTAGTCAAGAGTGGTGTGAAATTCACATCCCCGTTTCCGGAATTTAAAAAAATGAAGTTGGCAGGCAGATGGCCTGCCTGCTTTCAGTTTCGTGCTGGGCTTCCCCTAGGAGCCCAGGGCATAGCCCCTATGCTGGATTGGACCAGGGGCTTGTTCGTGACCCCAAGGAACCATTCAGTCTTTCCCCAGCTTTTCCTACACAATATACTCCATCCCCTCCTCACCGGGCGTCTTTCAGAGAAGCGATTTGGGTCTCTCAGAAGGACAACTGTGTGGTGGCGACTGCAGTCTGCACGGCCAGGTGGGGTGCAGCAAGCAGCCAGAGAGCAGCCTTTCTTCTGTCTGGAGGGGAGTGAAAAGCAGTTTCCTTTCTTCCCTTTGGGTGGGGACTGAGAAGAGGGTGCAGGCTTGCGGGGTGCCGGATGGGTGCCGAGGTGTTCACAAAGGTGTCGCAAGGCTGTAGGGAGACAGAGTCCCCCTTCTGTGCTCACTCCTAGAAGGACAGGAAGCTCTGAACCAGCCTGGCCTCCTTGCCTGCCCTCGGGAGCGGGCTGCGTTCGCTGCATCACCGTCCCCCTTGCCTCAGGCCCACTTTTTGGCATGTCTCCCCACATTCATAGCGGCTGTCTTCACCGCCTCCAGTCTGTGGGAGCGCCTCATGGCCGTGAGCAGGGGACCAGGTAAAGAACATGTGACCTGTGCATACAGTGGACTCCGAGGCAGAAAGGCAGTTCTGGAAAGAAGGCAGTTCTGATCCACATCTCAGCATGAACCTTGAGAACGTTATACTAAGTAAAATAGGCCAGGCCCAGTATGCAAATGTGTGGATGTTTCCGCTTATACAAAGTGTGCTGCAGCAGTCAAAACCAGACAACGTAGAGTGGCGGGTCCTCGGCGCTGGCTAGAGGGAGACATGAGCTACCGCTGAGCAGATGACAAAAGTCCACAGGCAGACGGTGATGGCGGCTGCTACAGCTCCATGCTTTTAGGAATCGTTACAGTGGTAAATCTTATACTTTGTACATTTTACCACAGTAACAACAGCAGAGAGAAAAGAGAAGCAGGCCAAGGAGGTAAACAGAGTACCGAGCAAGCAGTTAGCAAGCAGGCAGCCTGCGAGAAGACACTGCACCTTCCGCCACCAAGGGAGTGAAAATGTAAAAAGGTTGAAGAGGCAGCACCTTGTGTTTCATGGGATACAGGATGTCCCGTGTCCAACACATGGAGTCTGGAGGGTGGTTCTGTTCAAACACACTTCACCGGTCTCCTACTTCTCCCGTCTCCCCAGAGCGGATTTGTACCCCAGCATTTCAGACAGGAATGATTTTGAGCACTCCTAGACTCTTTTAGTTTGCTTGCTGAGTTTTTAAAAGTAAAACCTTTTCCTCGAGGTCCACGTTTTGGTTCTAGGGTAAAGAGGTGTACAATAGGAGTTCTATTAAATTCAATTCTGGAATGTTTACTGGACTAAAAAAAAGATTTGCCTGCAGTGATTAATGGGATACTCTCCAGCTGACCCTCCCAGATTGTGGGGCATGGGTAAATGGTGAGGCCTGGTGCTTCTGCGTCCTAACCTTGGCCTTCCACGGACCGTGTTACTTTCCTGTGCCTGATAAGCCACGTGGCCACACACCGGCTTTAGTGTCTCCCTCTTTACCCCACACTTTCCACGGGCCATTGTTACTTCTTGGTAATTTACTGAAGGCAATTAGAGTAAATCCTTTGCATGACAAGGAAATGTAGCCAATAATCTGTCTATTCATAAGTAGTCAAAGACTGTGAGCAGGCATTCTGTGAAGCCTGCCTGTGCTATTTAATGAGCATATCTTTCTGAGACAAGTTGTACAGTGACACGTGACAACACTGAGTTCGCCTTTTGATAACTCAATCCAAACTGCAGCTATGGGGTAGATGGGTCCAAACCCAGCTCTCTCCAGCCCTGAAGTTCTTATCTTTCCACTGTGCCCCCCACATCTAGGAATGCAAATGGTACATATTTCATAAATAACAGTGCCTTTAAACGGAAATGTTTGAACATGTTTATTTGGGAGAAGTAACCTGTTGGTCCTAGTTCTTAAATTTTCATATAAATTCAGGAACATTTTTAAACTGCAGATGCTTTAGCTGAAGCATGTGTTCAGAACAGAATGCTTTCTATTCTGTGTCAGCAGTGCAGATTTGCACCCTGATAAGATGTGCTATTTAGAGACCATTTTTTATTGTGATTCAGGTGCAAATAACAGGAAACCATATTTTTTTCCTATCCTGGCAAAAGAGGAGCTATGTCTAAAGTGCTCCATGTACGAGTGATTTAAAAGGGCTTTTCTTCCCCTGTACTATGAATAGGGAAGACAGATCCTAGCATGAGATTCAGAGAAGGAACAATGGCCTGCTGACTTGGGTTGCTACCATCCAGCCAGGGGGTTTCCCAGAACTCTGAGCCAGGGGCAGTTGAGACCTCCTGCACTTCCCTGCCTGACAGTAGGACCCTGCCAAGCCCTAGGGAGCCACAGCCAGGCGGTGGCTGACATGGGCAGTGAGTTACTGTCCATGGCCTTATAGCCAGAGCTTTTATAGCTTTAAAAAAAAAAAAAAAAGGTCTGACACCAAAGGCAAAGCAAAACAGACAAAAATAGATTTGCTTTTGCCGTTCACACACAACCAGTAGTAGCACATACGAATATAGTTTTGAAATGGTTGTCAAACATGTGAGGAAAATAGCACTAAAATACTTCCTTTCTTTAAAGAACTCGGTCCTGTGTCTCTGTGTGTCTGTGTGTGGCAGGGGAGGTGTGCCTGGAATTGAACTCAGGACCTCAAGCTTGCCAGGCAGGCGCTGCACCACTGAGCTAAAACCTCAGCCCAGTGTCTTTTAAGTCAAAATATTTTCGGAGTTGTCTCTAAAAGGAGTGTGAACACTGACAATGAATAGATGTGTGTGAACCACAAGCACGCCGGGCACTCGCGCACGCCCGTCTCCCGCGTGGCCTGCCTGACCTCTGCTCCTGCTTCCCTTCGCAGAGCCCACACGTGCTTTAACCGCCTGGACCTGCCCCCGTACCCGTCCTTCTCCATGCTGTACGAGAAGCTGCTGACGGCAGTGGAGGAAACCAGCACCTTCGGGCTCGAGTGAGCTGCGCCCCGGAGCCCCGCTCGCTGGGGACAGGCGATTCCGAGGCTGGCCTCCAGGAGCCAGGCTGGACACGAACGAGCGCCCCGGGAGCAGGCTCGGCGGAGCCCGGCCGAGCGAGGTCACCTCCAGGAACTCGTGCTCTCCGCTGGGGATGGGCCACGCACCTCCCGCAAGGATTAGGGGGAGCCTGATGCCCAGGAAACAACGCGACGGTCTTTCAATCAACAGTTCTTGACTGCCAAACATTTTCCATTTCTTATGCTCCAAGACAAAGGCGAACCTGTCCACAACCAGCTCCACGGTAATTGGTAGGGACTCAGGAGAACCTTGAAACTTACCCTTGAACGTGGTTCGAGCCGCACTGGCAGCACTTGGCCCAATCTCCAAATCAGAGCAACTTATTAATATAATAAAAAAGTATATTTCCTGAAAGTACATTCCTTTACGCCCCAAGTCACAATGGAATATTCATTTCTTGCTTGTAAGTGACTGCATGGTGCGTGCTCCGTGTCGTAGCCTTCATGGGACCCAAGCGAACCTGAGCCCCAGGCCATATAAGGTAACTTGGAAGACTTGCAATAAGGTGGCTTGTGACAATGTGTATGCAAATGGTATGTGTGTAATTACAGCTGAAGCCAGCTGATAGTCAATGAATTACTAAGGACAGATTCTATGCTTTATAATGCATGAAAACAATGTTAAAATAGCAATTAATCACAGCCTATCAGGAAAATGTACACAGTGAGTTCTGTTTATTTTTGATGGGTTCATTGTGTTTCTGTTCCGTGAGATGTACATAAGAGCCTCCCATCACCCCGGGTGTCTCCCCCATTGACGTGTTCCATGCTTTCTTGGGCATCATGTTAGTCTGTATCCTTTTAAGCACTCTCAAGGGAACAAAAGGGCCTTTTATTTTTATAAAGGTAAAAAAAAAATAATTCCCGAAATATTTTGCACTGAATGTACCAAAGTCAAAGGGACGCTACGATGTGACAAACAGCAACTGCATCGCCTGACAGTGTCATAGAAAAGCTTCCAAGTCGGACCTCCCTCACAGTGCCACGTCAGCCACTCCAAGGACTGTGCACCTCAGTAATAATTTTTTAACACTCACTCTACGTGATAGTATAATATGCATTTATTTTAAATGCATTAGATTCTTTTCCATCCATCAGATACTTTCCAGGATGGCATTTAATACAGAGATTTCGTACTTCCCCACTGCTTTTTATTTGTACAGCATCATGAAACACTAAGCCCAGCTAGGGAGCCATCGGCAACGCCTGAGGGATGCGCTCTCTCGGGTAGTAAGAACTCCATTTTCCCTCAGCCGTGAGGGCGCCACAGATCCAATCTCTTGGCTCTATCTTTCTAAGCCCGCATTTTCACTGATGCATAATTTTTCTTATTAATATAAAAAACAATTTTTCTATGGTATCACAAAAACCGCATGACATCACTACTCTTATTTCTGCTTCATTTTGTGAGAGGATATCCTGCATTTTAGTTGGTTGGGGATTATTCTGCCCGCAGTTCACCCCTTGGTTTCTGGCCATAACTAGTCAGACACACAAGTTGAAAAGAGGCTGCGAAGGTGCTGGCTGTGGTGACTTGGGGCTGGCCGGCCTTCGGGCTCGAGGCATCGTGGGGAGATTTCTCTGACAGCCACGTTTGGCAGAAGCTGCGGGATTCCGATGACAGGTGCTGGCTGTCCTGTGTTTCAGGGATGTCATCAGCTTATCTTCACAGGTGTTTTGTAAGAACTGAGTGTTTTCTGGTTAGGGACCCTCCCGAGGGCCATGCCAGCGAAGCACGTCTCCCCACTAAAGGTAGATAATGGAAAGCAGCGGGCAGATGTTGTAAAAAGTAAAGTCACAGAAACCTGATAGATTTATCTGTATGCAATAATTGCGACAGGAGGAAAAGGGCAGAGGATAACTTTTAACTGGAAATATTAGTTTGTATTTATGGATCATGAATATAACTATATAATTTTGCAAATGGTTTTTACTTGTTTGTATTTTTTCATTGTAAGGAAAAACAGTATAACACACTAACATGCTTTTTTAAGAGAAAAATCACATTTTTGATGTTTTAGAGTTGACATTCTCTATACAGCTGATATGAAGGTTTGCATTTCTTTTTTTTTTTTTAAATTCCATTCATAGACCATGTTAGCGTTCATTTGGTTTGAGAAATTTGTTATCATACATCATACTACTAGGGAAAAGAGACTTGAAATAAAAGGTATCTCTTGAATAATTTCTAACAAATACATTTCTTTATTAAGGCATCCAACTTCTCAACAGTTCCCCAATTATGCAGATCCTTAGTTAGAATCACCGATAGTTGACACTGTGCTCAAAATTGGGAATTGTCAGACATGTACTTTGCCTATTAGAAAATGAGAATCTACCTAGTATTCTTCATTAGTAAAACAAAAATCAGCGACAGTAGCCGTATGAAATATTAAATAACACTTCCACGGGATAAAAGAGACTTCAGTATACTCTACAACTAGAAATGTCCGTAAGTATGTTCTGGACTGTAACCCAGACAAATCCCTGGCTTTTGGTCTTCAGAAATTCATAAGCAAGCTCTTTATACTCTGAAAGGCAGTCAGGCCACGCCCCAGGTGTAGGCAGACTGCCGCAGGGTAGAGGGCAGGGAGCCGAAGGCACCCGGGGCTGTTCTGGATTTGATGAGGGAGTTGCAGGCTGCTAAGCCTGTCTGTGAGAAGCTCACAGTTCACAGAATCCAAGACACCAGCCCACCAAAAAGGGCATTTTCAATAAACGGTCTCAAGTTCTCCCATCAAGGAATGAAGAGAGAACAGCCTATCCAACTGGGGATTCCATCGGTCATGGCTTTTTTTTATGGGGGGCAGTGCATAAAATAAGCCCCCTAAATGCTGTTGCTGATGGCCAGAAGGGCAGCTGATAGGGCGTTAAGCCTGCTCAAGTGTTGACACCCCAGGGCGCGCGCGCACACACACACACACACGGCGGTGTGGGTGTGGAGAGCTGAAGTGTGCAGGAGCAGCCGTGGGATCTTCAAATTAACAAATAAATGCCAAAGCAACATCCTTTCCCCTTGTCCTCCCACCCGTACCATGATGCACCTTCAGAGTACGGTCTTCGGGTCAAAGCCACTGAGAGGATCAAAACATTTCTCCTGTGCACAGGGAGAATGAATGGGTCTGGGTAATAACTGAAACCCAGAAAATAGCACTGAATTAGAAAGAACTGGGTTTTGCAGAATTGGAATGCACAACTGCAAGGACGCTCGCATTCCTTTGAGCTCAGGTCTCAAGGCAGCAAGATAGCTGGGGATCAGCTCATCACGGTGACGGTGAAGGTAGAATACGCTCGTTGGCGCTTAGGATTGCGTGGGGCCGCTAGGCCGCTGTCGCTTTGGGCTGCTTTGCAGTTAGTTCCGAGGACTCCCTGGTTTGACCATGACTTTTGTGGGTAGCTGTGCAGGGTCCGTTGCAGGACTTGGAGGTCAAAATTCTGGGCTTCGTCCCAAGAAACATGGAGACTAACAGTTGTACTGGTCCGTTTGGTTACTTTCTACCAAACTCTCACTTTCTTAAATAAACACACTAAACATGTGATGCCTTCTGAAAATTCCACAAGATGCTTACCGCCGGAGGCGGCACTGGCCTGCTTCAGTAGGCGCACTAGCTTTCCTAAATGTAACTTGGAAGCAAGAGCATGGGGGAAAGCACTAACCAGAAGCGATGTTTTTCCACTTTTAATTTTTAATGAGGGTGAATCTAGAAAGCCCTGGTAGCGGAATTCCCCTGGTATGGAGGGAAACAAACACCTTTTTTCTTTCTCTCCAAATGACTTTTTCCATATCTTTTTGTCCAAATATTATGTACAACGTGGCCATTTCTAACAAGCAAACATCTGACAAAGAAGAGTACAGACGTCTGCCTAACTTAACTCTATTCCTAAAAACTTATTAAAAGGTTATATTGCCCTGCATAATAGTAACAATGCACAGGAGGCCTAAACTCCAATCCGTGTCTGAACTTCAAGCCCTTTTCCTCCACTTGGCACTTTCAGATTTAGTTGATGAGGGAAACACCCTCATTTTGTCACTTTACCAGATTAGTATTTTCCTTACTGCAAAAAAGAACTTAAGCCCCAAGATATTAAAGCTACCTAGAGCCTAGGAGATGCAACGATGTTATATTTGCAGCTAAGTGTTAGCATTGTCTCACGGAATACCATATATGAAGTGGAAGGAAGAGTGTCTTTATTTTGTTCTTAAGCAGGCATCCTTGGCCATTGGAATAGCTTTTGAGGCACTTTCATGCTGTCAGGATATTTCAGTCTTCCCTGTTCATCTAGAAAGCAGTCCTACAGGTGAGGTCAGTGAGTTGTAAACAGAGATGTGAACCTCGTTTGCGGCCAAGAAAGGAATCCAGGCAGGAAATCCGTTCTGCAAGGTCCTTTCTTCGGTGTTCAGCTCCGTGGGAGAGGCTGGCTCTCAGGGCACAGTCTCTGGGAATGCAGGAGAATCAAATGTGCAGACAGGCTTTCTACGTCCAGTGGCCTTAGGCAGGTGACATCGTTCTGCCCAGCTCTCTTTGAAGACATTGCAAACCCGATGAGTGTCAGCAGGTGGGCTGCATGATTCAAACTGAATCAATCAGCTGCAACAGCTTGCTGCCACCTTCTATGAAACCCCCCAGAGATAATAATGCTCAAGAAACATCTTGGCAGATGACCGGGAAGACACACCGAGCTGAACGCTCCTTCAAGTCCCTAATACTCCAACAGATACAATTACAACCTATTTTTCTTTACATGATATCTTAAGTCAAATTTGGTCCTGTTCATATGTTGGAAAGTGCATAAGATTACATGTTTTTATAATAGGGATGCAGGCATTCCAAAATGAATGAAAACACATGCATCTCTCTTGCCTCTTACTGAAAGTATTAATCTAATTTTATAATGATGCTTATTTTTTAATATTAAGGCTCTATAAAAAATTCTTTTCTGAGATCTCAGTAGAGCACAGGTGGCATATTTTTTTTAAGCCTTTCCATTTCTCTTCACCAATGCCACTCCTATCCTCCCCGTCATACATCACAGTTAATAGTGGTGTCCTTATTTTTGTTGAGCTGATTCAAGCTTCATATTTATTTGGTGTGACTTTTAATAGAGAATAATAACAGGAGATATTTGACATCAGGATTGAGATAACACAGCTCTCACTTCACCTTACGTTTCAGCTTCTTTCTTTATAAAGCAAATAATGCAGATTGTCGACGCCCTAGACCTGGTGCATGGGTGGTGGTGTTTGGAGCCTAGGACTGAACCGTGGACTGCTTGTTCATTTTCTGAGAAGTCTGTGCTCTTACCCTCACCTGAACCCCGACTCTTGTGTTGTATTTTTTTATGATTAGGAAATGCTTGGAGGGAGAGATATTTTAATGTGTACAGTTTGTTTTATTTTCATACTGATCTCTATTTTTGTTTAAAACCATGTTACATCATGAAATCACTTAATCCAAAATAAATCTTCTTTAAAAAAAATAGATGGTGACTTTTTTTGGTCATACTTTTGCAAAAAAAAAATCAGGAGGGAAGAAAACAACAGTAGAGATAGAGGTCTTAGGGAGCAACCAGGCAGTTCTGCAAACATGGAAGTCCTCTTTTTATTGTGTTTATAATTAGAAATTGATTTTGTTTATCCCTATGAGAATATCTTAATGCTTGATAAGCTATAAATGAATGTTAAAGAAAAAATTAATACGGATCATAGTGTCTTAAATCATTCTTATTTAACTATTACCTAACTATTTAACTATTACTTAAGTATTTGTTGAGTCATCTTGGCTGAATGCTTAGTCAGCATACACATGCACACACGTACACGCACACACACATACACGTACCACCAGACCAGTGTAATCTGGCAGTTGCTCACCTGCCTTCAAGGACCAGGTATGTATTTTATGAGGGAAGATGCCTCTGTAAGCAGCAGAGAATAGTGGGGGGAATTGAAATATTTTGTTCCAACATGAAATTCCGGTCCAGTGTTGAAATACTTTCTGATAGTCTACGGCCATACCACCCTGAACATGCCCCATCTCATCTGAAACACCTTCTGATATATCAAGAGAAACCCCAAAATCCAAATTCTTATGTAAGCTTTCCATATTTTTAAAAATACTGTGTGAATCAAATTAACCACATCACAGGTTGACTTTGTCTTAAGGTCATGAGTTTGGAACCTTGATATAAAAATGTTATCAAGGCACAGCAGTTGACAGACAAAGATGGGGAAAGAACAAAGGTGGATATATTCTTTGAGAGCAGTCAGTTACAAAGTATGCATTTGAAAATTATCTATTTATAAGCATCTTTCTGAAAACCGAGGTGGAGTAATTCACTTGAGCTGAGAGTGTCCTCGTGAGGACCTCATGGAGCGATGCAGCGCTGAACCCTTTACTCTGGATTTTGGGTTGCAGGTCGCCTTCCTGCCTTCCAAGAGAACGCAGGCCGCTGACATTCAGCTTCTGGGAATGGCCAAGGCTTGGCGCTGCTGGTGGGGTGGGAGTCCCGGCACTGACCTCCTGGGTCTCACCACGGCCTTTCCTTAACATGCTTTTTGCTGTTGGAAATTTATCTGCCTTTGTTTTGTGCTGTTAATGTAAAACTCAAACCCACGTAACCGGTGGGCAATCATCCCTGTCCTCCAGCATCCACGTAACCCACAATCACCCCTGTCCTCCAGCATCCCAGGCGGTCTTTCATTGCTGCTTCTTAAAAAGGTTTTATTTCATCCTTAAACCAGCACACTGTTAAACTCTTCAAAGAATAAAGGTTTATCTTATTTTCTCTTCTTTTTCTTGCACAAAAATGTTTTTTGCTTTCCTTCTATATAGACCTCACTAGCACTACATTTGTGACCCCAATGTAACTTTGGACTCAAAAGAATAAATTCAAGTTAGAATATTTGATAAAAGCATGACCCTTACATTGACATACGTGAGTTCTGTGCACTTTTTGTTGATGATCATAAAATTCTCATATAAATAGATCATCCCAAAACACAGCTACTAATTTTTCATTTAGAAAATAAAAGCTAATAATTTAAAAAATATTTAGAAAAATATGCTTCTTTCTCAATTTGTAATAATGTTATAAAATACATCCTCTGGCTAAAAAAAAAATACTTAGGTGTCTGTCTCAGTTACTCTTTTCTTGTAGTTAGCACAAATACGCGACACTCAAAATGGAGGAAGGAAAGGTTTATTTAGCTCACAGTTACTGGAGGTTTCATAGTTTAAAGCAGCCTGAATTATGTAGCAAGACCTTGGAGCCTTATTTGCTCAGGAGAAAGGGTCGGTGCCTCTGTCTTCTCTAAGACATCTCTCTGCCCAAGGCGGCCTCAACTGCAGCCACTGCCGCCTGCCCTGCAGGGTCTGGAGGAGAGGCTGGGGTGCTGCCATATCCGCGCTGACCGGCTCCACACCTCCAAGAGGGGCCACCTTGGGTGAAGAGGAGATGCTTAGATGTTTTTTGAGTGTCGGGTATTGGTCCCAGTAATGAGATAACAGTAACTAAGATAGTCTCATACAAAAATTTCTCTCTAGACTGGTATTCAGTGGCCTTTGGAAAACAGACCCCAAGTTGAAGACTTGAACTCTGTCTCCACTCTGGCCACAAATATCTCTCCTTGTCCCATCCCCAACCCAAACTAAACCCCTATATCAAGATCAAGTAAAGATCTACTTTTTATTATGACGTTCTTGCCCCACTACCTGACGCAGTTTCTTCAGGGTTGGTTTAAACCACATGAAGGCCATCTTTGGCAGTGTGTAGAATGAGTGTCAGGAAAGCCAGTGCCCGCGATGAATGTTTCTGTCTCCAAAATTCATACATTGAAATCTGATCTCCAGTGGGATAGAGTTTTGAGGTAGGGCCTTGGAGAGGTGGTGAAGTCGTGAAGGTGGAACTCTGTCGATGGGCTGAGGACTCAAGGAGAGACCCCAAGGAGCTGCCCTACTCCTGCAGCATAGGACCACAGCAAGGGCAGTGGGCGTCTGTGAGGCAAGAAGTCCCCCCGCCGACATTCTGCGTCTACCAGAGCCTTGATCTTGGCTTCCCCGCCTGCAGAACAGTGAGCAATAAGTCTGTGTGGCTTGTAAGCTTCCCAGCCACTGATACCCTGCAGTAGCTGCCCACATGGACTGAGACGCCAAGGGGGACTGAGAGGCTTCCTGCGCGTTTCCTCCTAAGCTGCCACTCCCACTTGGGCCCTCTACATCTTAGCTAAAGTTCTAGCAACAGAAAGCCAGGCAATGAAGAGAAGAAAACACGTTTTCAAATGCTTAAAGCAGAGCTGACCGAAACTGAACCTTCTAGGGCAAAAGAGCCCTGGATGAAAGCAGTAGAGATTCCTCTGGCAGGTCGAGAAAGTCAGTAGGGTCCCGGAATCCGACGGTTAGACCCGCCTTAGGCAGATGGCTCTTCTTGTCCTTCCTCCTCATGGCCTGGAGGCTAAGAGCAATTCCCCAAGAGAACAAAGGGTGAGCCTGGCTTCCTGAAGCTGGCCAAGGAGGGCAGCACTTCGTCCTTGGGATGGAGCACGGGGAACGGAGAGGGGCTGTGCGTTGCCGGAAGGGGCCAGCTCTGTTCCTCAGTGGTTGGCTTCTCAGAACGAAGCAAAATAGAAGAAACAAGCAAACAAACAAAACTGATCAGGGCTGGGGAGAGAGCTTAGCTGACGCTAGCTGCGACAAGAAGGCCACATTACCACTTCTTCAAATTTGCATGAGACCTCCAGTCATGGCAAGACTATTAAACACCACAGTGCAGCTTGAAGCTTGTCTAACCCATACAAAGTCTCTTGTATGTTTTTTATTTTTAAATAAATTCTTCATGCATCAAGTTTAATTTCACTTTGAAAACAGGACATTTCTCTTTTTGCTTTAATAAAACTAATTCTCTCTGATCCCAAATATTAAAGACATTTGATGATCTAGTAAGATGTCACTTTGATTTTACCTGTTCTTCAGTGGCTACTGTATGCCCTGCAGTCCGGACATGTGAGTATGTTTATTACATGCATATGTGAAAATTCCACAATGAAGCACAATATCCCATGCAATTAATCCGTACTAATAAAATGTATATTGGGGGAAGACAGAAAGACAAGTTCTGTAGAATCAGTGTGTCTGCCTCCACAGCACTACTGAACAGTGGGGACTAAAATGTTTGGGTTGGTTTTCCCTCATCTGCCTTCCTGTTGTACACAATTACCTCATGACTACGTAGAAGAAGGACTCAGGATAACAGGGCGTGTGAAGCTCAGAAGCAAGCACAAAGCCCGGCATTTCTCCTAACCTGTCGCACCGTTCAGTTCAGGTGTGCTGAGGGCTAACAAGTACACATCAGTGAGTACTTCCTAATCAATTTGACACGTCCCTAGCCAAGGCCTTTTATTTACATGTAAAACTATATTTCAAAAATTAGGCCCGCTGCTTGGATAAATGCTTGAATAATTAGATGAAGAGATAAATCTCCTGTGTCTAAACAATCCCAAATAATCCATACAGGTACAGTATTGAATTTCTGTTGAGCTTAACAGTGGCTGCCCGTAATGACTTTGTTCCCATGAGTATGTGAAAGCAAAGGGGCAAAGGGAGGAAAGTGGACGAAGCTAACCAGTACTGCCTCAGCCAGGTGACCAAGGACAGCAGTGCCAGTCCTAAGTCATGTGGGTAGTGCGGACCCCTATGTGGTGTGAAACAAATGATGCTTTTTCTCCCCAGAGCCTATAGTCCCACGCTAATGAAGTGAAGACATCCAAGTCCAATAGAGGCACAGCATGCAAAACATTTAATCAGTATCTTAAAAAAAATCTAGATCCTAGAATCCAAGAAAAGTCTAAGAATTGGTTTTTCAGGAAGAGGAGTCTTGTAAGACAGGATAACTAACAACATATGACAGTCTGGATTGGATCTGAGCACAGACAAGCACACTAGCTAAATACGAAAGAAATCTGAATAGAACATGGACTTCACTTAATAATAATGGATCAGTATCGGTTTATGAAGTATAGCTAACGTACCATGTTAACGTGAGACATCAGTAGAGGAAGCCAGGTGTGAGGGATTCTGTCCTATTTTCTCAATTTTTCTACGACTCTAGAACTCTACGGAAAGTAAATAGCTGGGCTTATAGAAAAGAAATAGCATTAAAAGTAGAACATCTTGGTGCCATCGAATCAACTCATTAGTGATTAGTCACAGAGTAAGCAAAACCGTTCTTTAATCAAACAGCAACCACAAAAAAGGGCACATCTGGGCTGGAAATGTAGCCCAGTGGCTGAGTGCTTGCCTATAATGCAGGAGGCCCTGGATTCAATCCCCAACATCACCAAGAAGATAAAATGTGTACAGAGACCTACAAAGGCTGCACAAGGGGAAGAATGTCGGCTCCACAAGGGAGCAATGATTCCATTCTAATAATTCCAGTATATCCCATTATAATGATATAATATTATATTACAGGTAGTAAGTCTAATGTTTTGTAATAAAAGCAAGTGGATTTTTAAAACATGGAATTATAGATTACCAACAAGTACCTTCGTGGAAGAATCTTTCCAATGAAATAAAGAAAAGTTAAAGACTTGGAAACCAGCTAATCAGGTGCCGTGCCTAGAAAGATTGTAGAGTAGTAAACCAATTCTCCGGATGGATATGCAAGACTCTGAAGACACAATTTCACACAGAGCAGGCAACTAGGTTCATTCACACCGGAAATGGACACCATGCTTTTTCTTTCAGTCCTTCGAGTGATACCTGCATCTGTCTGCTAGTCCCAAGACACACTTATTGATGACTTTGGGTCAGCTTTAGAGGCATCTACTATAACACATTATGTGGTAACTGTCACCTAGTCCTCCTTCTCTGCCGGCTAAAACTGCCACCGCTACAGTCTCATTTTCTTCCTGTTGCTGGATTCTTGACTACCTCATGTTTCCTTTTGCTGTGTCAAGTTAGCAGTGTGCCAAGAAAGCCGGTAGAGACGTCCACCCTGCTGCACAGCACGCACAACGTGCCCCCGTGGCTACCCTTGGGTCGAGGGTGCTGGGGCGCACGGCCTTCCCACCTGGACATCCGTGACCATAAAAACCATCCCCCACATACCTTATTGCTTACTGGCTGGAGTGGCGTAGCCTCATGCTACACACCTTAACCTTAAATGTGATTCAAAGAAATTTTGGCAATAGTACTTGACAATCAAAAGGTATCCATTTTAATACATACATGAAAAGAAGAGTACTGAATAAACATCTACTTTCCTTATTCATGCTTGGTGTGGATTTCATTATGTACAACCAATAGTCCTAAGCACTGTATTCTACAAAGCATGAAGCCCTGTTACGGGATGTGTCTGATGTCCCCCAGGGCCTCATGCAGTCATGGTGCGGGCTTCTAGAGTTTAGGACTGA
>NDGN011460573.1:0-31189 GCA_002564285.1 Tympanoctomys barrerae | reverse complement strand
GCTGACTAACAAGGCCACCCTGTGGTACGTGCCCCTGTCACTGAAGAATGTGGACAAGGTCCTTGAGGTGCCTCCTGTGGTGGTAAGTCTGCCCTGTGCTGGCCCCAGGGCGGGATTGTCCTTGGGACATCCCCAGGGAGTAGCACACAGGCTGGGAGGGAACAAGGCAGGGAGGAGAGACATCGCTGCTGCTTATCTTACCCTGCGGTGTGCGTGCCACCTCCCAGCACCTGTGGGCAGGTGTCCCTCTGCCCTGGAGGACCTGTGCCTTACCCTCCTGACCAGACGGCACTGGCATGGCGACATGTCCTGCACAGAGCCAGCACCCTGAGGCTACCTGGCCAGGCCAGCTTGGGTCTTGTGTGGCCCGTGTCACCATTGCTGCTGGGTTTGCTGGGGACTCCAGCAGGCAGGCCTGTGAATGTGGCCTGTGCACCCTCAGGCGGGCAGATGCTTGGAGAGGGCCCGCCCATCCACGAGCGCCCCGCTCCTCCTGTGCTCTCGGGCCCGTAGAGACAGGGCTGTGGCGCGGTGGGTCCCATCTTGCTGCCCCTTGGGCCATCTCGGGCTGCTTCTGGCCACAGAGCCGTGGCAGAGTGGCCGCCTGCTCTTTCTGGTACTGAGCGCTCAGTACTGTGGCCTGCGCTCCTTCCCAGTGTCCTGTCCTCTCACAGCGAACCTCCCCATAGGTGACAGGCTCAGCTGTGTCCTCCTGACCTACATGTGGTCTCCTTGGCCCCCCAGGGGTTTGGGGCCATTGTGTCCCTGTGACTTCCTCTCACTACACCTGCAGAAAACCGGTTTCCAGAACATTCCCCCTCTGAGGCTCTGGGTAGACCTCCGTTGTGGAGGACACTGTCCAAGCCAGAGGCCGAACCTCAGGCCACACCTGCCCGGCTCCCCGCTGCCCTGGTCCACTCCAGCCTTGGCCGGGATGGAGATGGCGTCGGTCTCAAGCAGCACTTGCTCCCCGGGAGCTCAGGGGGCGCCTCCCTGCTCCTGCTGCTGAGTCTCGTCCCGTGGAGATGCCCGCATTACCTGGTCTGACTCCTTCGTGCTGTTGGCTTTGGTCTTGGGCCACACCTCAGGGACACTCCAGGAAGCCTTCACTGCCTTTGTGCCGGGCAGGGCCAGGCAGCCTGAGCTGCTACACTGTTGGCAGTGGTGAGGGTGTGAGACCTGGGCTCCCTTGGCCTCTGTCTCACTGTGGGGACAGGGCCTCTGTCACCTTTGGCCCCCTGCCTGCTGCCCACGGCCACAGCAGGAGCCCCACAGCTTGTTCTCTTCCTGTGTGTGTGCACGCGAGACAAATACTGACTTGGCTGTGGTAGGGGCAAGTGTCAGAATGAGGCCACCATGCAGAGAGGGCTGGGGGGCTGCATGCTTCCAGCTGCATCTGCTGGGGGGGCTGTACTGCCCCAATATTCTGCAGGACCTCAGCCACCAGAATGTAGGGTGTCTGTTGTCACTCAGCTGGGACCCTGGTGTGTACTGTGCGTATTGCAGGCTTCCCATGCTGGCCAGTGTCCTGCCACTTTCCACAGGTGGCCATTGTGTGTTCAAGAAAATGCACCTTTCTGTGCCTGTGTGTTTGTGTGTGTGTAGTGCGTTCATCCACACAAGTTCTCTGAATGGCATCTGTGTGTGTTTGGCTGCCCTAGCACGTGTGCACCTCTTGGATGTGCGCGCTGCCCCACGGGAGCCTGGCCCTGAGCACGGGCAGGCCCGCAGGTGCACTCACCTCCCTGACCCCGCCTCCTCCCTGGCCTGGCGTTGCTCGGGGAAGCTCCTTGGCCTGTGATGATGGAAAAGGCCCCCACGTGCCTCAGGACGAACTCTGCGGGCATGGGCTCTTCTCTGGACCCCTCCACGTGCTGGGGATTGAGCTCAGGGTGTTCGCACCAGCTGCACAGTTCAGTGATCAGTTTGGCATGGCAACCCCAGCTGTGCAGCCTCTGCTGATGGTTGTTCTTTTGGAGGGTGCAATGTGAGGATGTAGTTTATTTGTTTAAGAAAGGTTGAATTATCCTCAGTAGCTTCTGGGGCTCCCTCCAGCTTTTTCTTTTAAATCTGGGGTCCCTTCCCTGGAGGGCTGGGTGGATAAGTAAGCCGGGAAGGGGCTGAGACTCTGCGAGGTCTTGGACTAAGCTCCAGGAAGGCGCGTCGAGAGGTTTGCAAGTGGCTGATGAAGAGAAGGGGAATACAGAAGCTTAAGATGCAGCATGATTAAGATGAATACGCTCCTTATATGTCCCGAATACGTAGTTAGGAGAAAAGAACAAAAAATTATCTAATGAAAAAAATAACTTAGAAAGGAAGTCTTAAAGTGTCACATGAGGAAACTTGCTCGCCCCAAGGTGCTTCAGGGGCAGAGGAGCCCAGGGGTCAGGTGAGGGGGCGCTGAAGGAGAAGGTGACAAGCCAGGACTGGCCAGTGGTCAGTGCAGAGGACGAGCTGTGGGAAAGGGGCCACTCTGGCAGCCAGAGAGAGGCTGCCTAGGGGGATGGTGGCACACACGCTGCAGTCTCCAGAGGGTTCCAGGAGCGGGGGGTGCAGGGTGTGCCCCCCATGTGGACCGGGCTGTGGGCACAAGAGGCGGTGAGTGGGCCGCTGTTCTTCCATCAGAGGGAACCCCCCACCCTGTGTGCAGGGCGGAGGAGGCTGTCTGTGGGACTGGATTTCCCTTCCCACTTTTAACTTCCTGGGTCAGCTTTCTTGGCCCCTTGGAAAAGCCTGGGGCTCTTGGGCTCTGGCCGCCTGCAGCGCTGCAGCGGGTCAGTTGGGCAGGGCAGCAGGGCTGCTTAGCTCTGAGGTTCTTGAGGAGCGCGGCGGGTCAAAGCAAGGGAGCTGAGGATCGGCAGTGAAGTGCTGTTTTCTTAGTGAAAACGGGAACAAGCTGAGTGACCAGAAACAAGGGGTCAGTCAGAGATGACACCGCATCCGTGCAGTGGAGTGATGAATAATGAATCAGGCAGTGGGCGCTCGCTCGGAGTGTGACCGCACACAGCCCCCCCCCCAGCCTCAGGGAGGACCGTGCACACGTTGTAGCACCTCCTTCATTCCTGGCCAGATGGCTCCCAGGGCAGAAGCCGGAGGGAGGGCCGTGGGCCTGAGGGAAGAAGAGCCTCCCCACCCCACACAGGCCAGAAGGGGCCAAGAGCACCACTTGCAGGTCCCACGCTAGTGACCACCTCCATCCTGGCCCAGCCTGCTGGCAGCACAGCCAGCTCCGAGCTCACCTGATGCCGCACTGATGAGCAGAGCGCCCACAGTCTGGCCTCTCCACACGTGAGACTTTCGGGGACCCCTCGGGCCCTGAGCACTGCAGGTCCTGACTGCTCACTGTCCAGCTTGTGCTGGGAGCACGCGGCTGAGATTTTCTCTGCTCTGTGTTCTGGCTGCTCACTAAGTATCGCCAGTACAGACGCACAGGCCTAGTTACAGGCTGGTGACGCAGGGCCTGACCCTGGGAGCCGTGCTGTGTTCCCGCCACGGGCCTGACTGTCTGGTTTCCCGCAGTATTCCCGGCAGGAGCAGGAGGAGGAGGGCCGGAAGCGGTACGAAGCCCAGAAACTGGAGCGCATGGGGACCAAGTGGAGGAACGGGGACGTCGTACAGCCCGTCCTGAACCCAGGTGAACGGGGGTGCCGTGGAGGGCAGATTGTTACCACGTGCGCGCCGTCCTGGTTCCTGGTGCTGTGTGCTGCGTGCTGCCTCCTGGAGCCAGGCTCCTTGTCCCGGGCTCTCCTCCCCACGTCCTCCTAGCACCCCAGGGGGCAGCCAGAAGGCGGCAGCACAGCACCTTCCCATGTCCTGGGTGGGCACTGCTGTGCGAAGGCCTCCATGGTCTAGGAGGGGACACTTGCTCAGGACAAAAGGAAGGAGCCTTTTATGTAGTACTGAGGAAAACCAGGGCCTGACCGTGCCAGGTAAGCACTCTGTCACTGAGCCACTTCCCTAGCCCTATTTATTTGATTTTGACATGGGGTCTTGCAGAATTGCCCAGAAGGCTTTGAATTTGGGATCCTCCTGTCTCAGCCTCCAAAGTAGCTGAGATGCAGGCTCATGCTGCTGTGCCTGGTGGACGGCAGCTCTCAGTACTGATCTTCACTGCGTCTGCCATGCAGAGCACTGCCCTGAGCAGCACCCCCAGGTCGACTGGGTGTCACAGCTGCCAGGCGCGTGGGCCCGTGAGGGCTGGTCTTTCCATAGAGCATCTTCCTTTGGGACCCTCAGGAAAAGTTCATACAAGTCCCAGATAAGTGGGTCCTGGGTGTTTCCCTGCAGATACATTCAGGGCAGGCCTCTGGGGGGAGTGTGTCCTCCCACCAGGAACCTGAGCGGGCTGGGAACAGGCTCAGCCCTGCTGCTGTCCTCTTGGTGATAGGCAGCCCCCCTTTTGTGCACACGGCGATCACGTAGGACACTCCTTGGCTTCTCTCCTTTGCTGGGATGGCCCGGGCCCTTTGTAATGCTGCATGTTCTGTGCTAGGTTCCATGTGGCCGTGTCCCCAGAGCCCAGTCCTGGGCCTGGCTGTGGGGCTGCTGTAGACTCAGCTTGGCTTTTTGACCAATTCCGGCTGCACTTCAGCGGCTGACTTGAGGCTGCCTCCAGACCCCTTTCCCTGCACATGGCTGTCAGCGTCCCTGCGCTGCACACCATACTCTGGCCGCTGCCTTGACCTCCATCCTGCCCACAGCTCAGGCCCTGGTGAGGGAGCACAGGCCAGCAGGCAGCTGGGGAGGGAGAGCCAGTGTGGCATGAGAAGGGAGTGCTGGTGTCCTGCGAGGAGACTGGCAGGGCAGATGGCGTCCCAGCCCCGGCCCTGCGAGTGGACTTCACGTGGCAGGGCCCCTGCAGGTGTGATGGGGTCGCAGACTTGGAGCTGTGGGGCTCTCATCAGCTCCCCCGCGGCCGTACCCCTGGGCCCTACCCTGCGGCCGTACCCCTGGGCCCTACCTACCCCGCGCCCCTCACTGGCTTGAGCAGCAGGAGATGGGGGCAGAGACTGCAGGCTTGCTCCGTACTGGCTGCCTGAGAGATGAACATTACTCAGCATTTTTAATCCGCTTAAACTCCTTTCCCCATGAGATTCTCTTCTGCTTGAGGTCCTCTGTTTGATTTTAGATCTGATACATGTTTCTCAGAATCCATTTTTCTTCAGCAGTGCTAATCAAGGCTGACGTTTTAAATCTCAAGGATTCCTAGCAGTTTTTTGTGCTTTATTTGTGCCTCTCTGGGCCAGTGGAGGAGAGGCATTGCCCACGGCGTTGCACATCCATGCTTGGTCTTGGAGGACATGCGCATTTCTGACTCTACGCTCCTGGTGGCCCTGGCCCGGCTCCAGGGTACCCTTCCTCCAGATACTCCTACTTGGAACCTGCTGGGCCTCGTAGTGTAGCTGCCACCCTGGAGATGGGCAAGTGTCTGCTGAGTCCCTGAGGTCTCTCCCAGAGACACATTGCACTCCCTTCTGGCCACTACGCTCAGCCCAGCCCTGCCTGCCACTGAAGCCCAAACCAGCCCCCATCCCTGTTGCCTAGCAACTTCCTAGGGCTACCTTGGCTTGCAAGTGACTGGGGTAGGGTCTGTGAGCTCTTTCAGAGCCCGTTTCCTTTAGTGTCTGTCTGATGGAAGAACAGTTTCCAGAGTGCTTGGATTCAAGGCCAGGGGCTGCCCAGTGTCAGGGGCCAGGTTCTGACCATGCAAGCCTGTGCTGTCATGTTCAGGCCTTGTAGTAGCCCACCTGGGCCTGCAGTGACGCCTGTCCCCAGAGTCCTGAGAAGGGCCACTTCTTCAGGGTTGGCCCTGGGTCTAAGGTGTCTCCCAGTGTCTCTGGCCCATGATCCTGGGGATGGTCGTGGTTCAGGGAGGGACGAAGGATGTAAGGTTCTGGAGTCGGATAGCATGCGTTAAAATCCCAGCTCTGCTGCCTCTGAACACTGAACTTCCTTGTGCCTCAGTTCCCTTGATTGGAACAGAGAAGAGGGGCCACAGAGGTCAAAGAGCTGTGGAGACTGTGATGTGCTGTGTGGGGGATGCAGAATAAATAACTCCCGTCATATAGTCCATTTGGCGTTTCCTAGTGGAGTAATCCCCTCCACGTGGAGGGGCTAGGGACCCCGGCTCCTTCAGTCCTAGGGTTCGGCCCAGAGGCTAAGCCATGCCAGCTGCCATGTTTATAAGTAGCCTGGAGGTCTCTGAGAAGGGCATATTGCAGGGCTGCAGGCATCTGAGGTTGGGGCTGTCAGGTCAGTGAGCAGTGTGTGGCTCTTCTGCCTCAGGCAGGGGATGAGAAACGCCTCCACATCCCCTGCAGAGGAGGCTGGGAAATGCACTAGCTTCCCAAGGAAGAGGGAGGACACGGGTTGGCCCTCAGTCGATCGGCTTTTCTTGGCCCTCTGCCCCGGCCGGGGTCCTCAGTTCGGGAGAATCCAGTCCTCTCTGGACTGTGATCTGTTGCTTCCAGATGGTTCCATGTGGCACTCACCACACCCAGTGTCCCTGCAGACAAATTCTGAAGCACCTCTGCTCTTTTCAGCTGCTTTCCTCACCTGCAGTTTGGAGGCCTCTGGCTGGGGTAACAACAGGTCCCACCCTTAGGCCAGGTGACTGTCAGTAGTGTCCCTTTGACTTTCATTCGTTCGTTCTTTTTTTTTTTTTCTTCGCAGTACTAGGATTGAAATCTCCCCAGCCCCCTTTGACTTTCTGAGGACAGGTTTTCATTAGGCCGCGTCTCACTTCTGCTTCCCATGTGGCGCTAAGGGCTCTCATCAGAACCAGGTCTGGGGGTCACACCGATCCCTGGCAGAACCTGCCATGTCAGGCATTCGGGTCACCCCAGTTAGAGAGCGTGTGCACTCACTGAGGGGTGGGAGCCAGGGCCCCGCTTCCTGGTCCACAGGAAGTGCTCACAGCCTGACCTGCCCAGCCCTCTGGAGTTAGTTATGGCCAAGGGAAGGAGGACTGTGAGGATTCTGCCACAAGCTCTAAGAGCTTTAACCTATTTGTGGCTTCCCCGGTGTTTTTAAATAGCACAGGACAGTGCGGGTATCTTTTGACCAGGGAGCTGTAGATTTTTGTCTGCAATTTTTAGTAAGTTGGATCGGGCAGGGCGGGTGCTGGGATCAGCCTGAGGGGCATCATGGAGGCCAGGGACACTGCCACTGAGCTGCATGCTAAGCTGGACATTAAAAACAACATTCTTTTATCATTGTCTACAAGCAGGGCTCTTAGCTAATGAAGCAGGTCCTGAGACTGAGCTGAACCAGAGCGGGAGACTTCTAGCCCTGTTCCAGAACAGTCCTTGGCCTGTCCTTCACGGGGACCACTGAGCAAGCCAGGGCCGCACAGGTAGCCTTGGAGTCTGAGCCACAGGGAGGCGGTGCTAGGAAGTCAGTGCTCTTGGCCGCGTGACTGATGTCTGGTGGCACAGAGACTTGCTGTCCGGGCCGTGGTGAGGTCCGTCCTCCACTTCCTCTCCCAGGCCAGCAGCAGGGGTGGCCCTGGCCAGCCGCATCTTCCTTAGCAGAGGGGAGCTCAAGCCGTTGTCAGCTACCCAAGGAGTGTCTCTGGGAGCCAGGGAGGCTGCAGGAGCACAGAGAGCTGGGGTCCTGGCCTTCTTGGGGCCTTGCTTCTCTTCCCAGAGTCTGGTAAGGGTGGAGTTGCCCTGTGGCCCAGGACAGCCCACGAGGCCTCTGGAGTAGCATCGGGCAACAGCATGTCTTCCTTTGGGACAAGGCTGCGTGTCACCTGGGCTTGCTGTCCCCAGGGACTGCCCTGGAGCTGCTGCCTAAGCTAGGAGCTGTCCCTAGCAGTGTTCAAGGCAGGAGAAAGACCTGCAGGGCAGCTTTCGGTTGCATGGGAGCCAGAGTGAGGTGGGTGGTGATTGTGGGACACTGAACGGCTTCCGGAGCACCAGAGTGTCCCGTGATGCCTAGCGTCCTTTCTGTCCCAGAGGCTCCCCTCTCCGTGCTCCCCATTCTGAGTTCAGAGCCTGAGTCTCCCCAGACGGAGCTTCCTGCGTGGATGAGCCTGGATTTGCAGGCAGACGCTGAAGGCCCAGCTCGTCCGCACTCTGCTTTTCCTGCTTCATGACCGCTGGGTGTCCTCCTCGCCCATCTTTGCTCATTCTTCAGTGTCATGGTGTCTTCTTAGAGGGACGGAAGCCACGTTGGATCAGGCCCCAGCCGGATGACCTGGTTTTCAGTTTATTCATTACTTTGCTAAAGGCTCCTTCTCAGCCAACTTGGGGCACGTGCCTGTAAGCCTAGTTACTCAGAGACCAGGTCAGGAGGTTCATCAGTTTGAATCTGGCCTGGACCACTTAGAAAGATCTTCTCTCATTAAAAAAAGCAAAACAATTCAGAGGCTAGGGATGTAGCTCAGCACTCTCTGGGTTTGAACCCCAGGAGTTCAAAATCCAAATCAAAACATGAAGACCCATGTGTGTATATAATCACACTGGGAAACTAAGCCTGGCCCCAGGAGCTGAGAAGGGACACAGGAGGAGCATGGGAGCCTCTGAAGGGACACTGACCCTCAGGAGAGGCAGGATGGCCTGGCCTGGGCACGCTCTCTGTCCACCAGCATCCTTGCTGCTTGGCCTTGCTAGGGTCTGGCGAGGCTGGGCCCCCGCCGAGCCCCAGCTGCCTGAGCAGGAGTTGGAGGAGTCCTGGGCCTGCAGGAAGGCTCGGGCGTGGGCTGCCTGGACCCCCCTAACCCTGCCGGGCGGGGAGGATGGCCAGTACCGCATGGACATGGCCAGCCTCTGCGCAGAGCCTTGCTGCTCTGGGACAGTTTAGGAGGGTGCTGGCCACGCAGAGGCACTTTTGATAACAGTGGAGGTGAGGGTCTGGTGCGTGACTGTCACACACAGCCTGGCACCTGGAGGCTGCGCCTGCCTTGTGGTTCTGCCCACAACCAGGAAGGATCTTGTGAGCCCTGCTGTCCTCGGGTGCACTGGGACGGACAGCCACAGTGCCGCTCAGCCTTGGAGGACGTCCTCTCACCAGGTGCAGCCTGAGACCTCTGCCGCCTCTGTTGGTGGCAGTTGGCCGCCTTCAGTGTCTCTGCTACTGCCAGGGACACACAGATACCGTGCTTGCGCTGCTGGCCGTGCCGGGCTGCAGCATGTCCATCCACCCCTCACCCCTCTCCTTTGCTATTCCAGAGCCCAACACTGTGAGCTACAGCCAGTCGAGCCTGATCCACCTGGTGGGGCCCTCGGACTGCACCCTGCATGGCTTTGTGCACGGAGGTAAGGACAGCCAGGTCATGCTGGCCACTGCCCGGGAGGCCCTGGGAAGCTGGGCAGCCGCCTGGCCTAGTTTCAGCTCTTGTGCTTAGTGAAGTGTAAATCCAGGCATCGAAGGTTACATGGAAAACACTGAACTAAGTTGGTGCCTGTTTTTAAAATTGCAATAACAGAGGGCTGAGGCCTTGGTCTGCGGGGGCCGCGCGGCCCTGGGCTGCCTTTTCCTCGGTTCATGGTGTCTGTTGTTCCCCCTGCACACCAGCATGTGGGTGTGGTGGCCTTCCCTGAGCTGGCACAGAGCCGCTCCTCCCGCGGGCCCAGGCTCCTGTGCGCCAGGTCTGCTGCGCCCGGGGGTGAGGCCGGAGTGCCGGCGCCCGCTCAGCTCGCAAGGGGCATCCATAATAGGAGGGTTGTATCAGTGGCCGCGCCGGTGCTGCAGCTTCCTGGCTGTGCTCATTTTGGCTGAGGATAGTATGAACTTTTAAAGCAATTTGAGGGAAAAAAACAAATAGCACGGGGGGAGGAGAAGCGTGAGGGGCGTGCTGGGTCCCCGAGCTCGGCACAGCCCTCCTGGCGCCCCAGGCACTGCTCCTCCTTCTCCTGGCACAAAGGGCATTTTTGCACAATGCAGTCATTTGTGCTGTCAGGCCTGTTGCTTTCCTCTCTGCTCAGGGAGCTCCTATTCATCCTTCAAAACCCAGCTCAAACTGTACCACCTCTAGTGCAGGTTACCTGGATGTTTCTACTCACGGCAGTTCTGCAGCCGGGACCAGCTCCGTCCTTGTGGCTCAGGTGCCTCACGTGGAGTCAGAGAGGCACGGGGCAGGTGCTGGGGAGTGAGGGGCAGAGCCCTTGGGGTGAAGGGCAAGAGGCCCTTAGAGTTCACCCCAATTGCAGGGGTATTTTTAAAGTTTGTTTCTTTTCAAAACACGAATGTCCTTGTTTTTCTCTTTTTTCATTTTCATGATAGTTTTCATCTTTCTGTGACACACTGGTTATAGTGCTCTGAAATCTGCCTAACTTTGGTTCTGGGGTAGGGAGCTCTGCCCTAACAGGGTGCTTCCACGCTGAAGACTCGCCTGAGCCCGCCAGCCCATCTCCTCCGCCGCAGTACAGGTGGCGGCAGCCCTCCTTGGAGCCGAGCGGGGCTTCCATTGCGAGAGGAATTCAGCTCGAGCTTGATCCCCCCTCTGCTGGGGCTTGGGGAGTGCTGTGCTAGCGCCCTCCTGCTTCCATGTTGGGAGTCCTCCACTGAGCATGGCCTCTGTCCTGCAGCCACCTCAGAGAGAAGCACATGCGCCTAGCCTGGCCTCTTCGTTCCTGTGTGAGAGGGGCCATCGGGAGGCCAGCTGTGCAGGATCTTTGGAAAACATGTTTGTGTGGTCCAGGCCGCTCCCTTTGGTATCGGTGCTCAAAGGTTTCTTTGAGGCGGTGTGTCACTATGTTGGCCCAGGTGGGGCTCAAGGTTGGGGTCCTCCTGCCTCAGCCTCTGGAATGGCTGGGCTACAGGCGTCGGCCACCGAGCCCGCCTCAAACACTTTTAAAAATGAATGTTAGAAGTGTGCGCTATTTTTGTGACCTTTTATGCCTGCTGTCACAGGTGTCCTGTGTGCACAATTTATAAAAAGACGCCTACTAATACTGAATGTAATCATCTCTGTGCCCCGTAACTCAGCAGGGCGCGAGAGAGGAAAAGGGTGTGGCGAGCACATGGAGCCGCGCTGCGCTGCGCTCTCTGTAGGGTGCTGCTGATGGAGAGCGACCTGTGAAACTGCTTGAGTGAGAGTCTGGCCGAGCTGTGATGCGGTTGCAGCTGGCTGCACGGGGCCCTGCGGTGGGCCCTGCTGGAGCCCGGCCGCCAGCTCCCGTGTCCCGACGGCTGAGACCTGCACAGGCTGCTGGTCTGGGCAAGGTGGCGACAGACTCGTGGGATCTGTGGTGGCCAGGGAGGGCTCCCAGCGGTCACTGACGCCTGCCCAGCGCCCCTGCTCTGGGTTGCACACATGGCTGCTTTTACTGGGAGAGGGATGGGAAAGACTGGACAGCTGGGAAGCGGGGCCTGGATGTGGCCTGCGCGAGTATGCGTTCTCCGGCTCCTCCCTTCTCTGTCCGTTTCCAGTCCCCCATCTCTGAGCGGCTTTCCTCCCTCTGCTGCGCAGTTTCTGCCTTAGAGCTGGACTGGGTCCTCCGAAAGTGTGACACACAGTCATAACTGGTGGGGGTTGGCTATTTCACCCCAGCCACAGGAAGGTAACAATTGCACAATTTGGGATGACTCCCTGTGTGTGGTGGTACTGGGGATGGAGCCCAGGGAGTCCTTTTATCTATTTATTTATTTATTTATTTATTTATTTATTTATTTGGCAGAGCTGGGGATTGAACTCAGGCCCTTGCGCTTACCAGGGAAGCGCTTATTCTATTGAGCCATCTCCCTGGCCCCAAAATTTATTTATTTTTACTTTTTATTTTATTTTTTATTTTGAGAGTGTGGGTGCATGGCTCCGGTGGCCCGAGTTTGTGAGCCTCTTGCCCCCGCCCCTGGAGCGGCTAGGCCTGGCAGGCATGAACAGGCCTCACCTGGTGCAAAGTAACTTTTGACAAACCAGAACTGAGCCCCCCACCCCCACCCCCCGCGTGGCATCAGCTGCTCTGGCCCCTGGCTGTGTCCTATGAGGTTCTGCTGACCTTGGAGCTCTCTCTGTCTGGCTTCTAGTGTTATGCTGGGTGGAGCACTGCGGTTCCCTTTCTAGGTGCCATGGTGACAGAGGGGCTCAGCGTGCCTGGTCTCCCCCTGCCTGGAAGCCCCGGGAGCTCCCGGTGTGGCCAGCGCCCCTGTGAAATGCCCTGGCATGCAGGCTGCCTGCCCACTGGTGTCCATGCAGCTTTCCTGGAGAGCCCACACTCTGCCCCTCCTCCTCCAGAGTGGGCAGCTCACCCTCACCCTGCTGGGGCCTGTGCTTCTGGGCCCCATTCACCTCTCTCCTGGCCAGGACAGCCCTGGCTCCACATCTTTTCCTGGGTTGGTTCGGTGGGTCACGTCCTCAGTGGCCTCTTCACAAAGGTCACAGACCCACTAGGATCGGGCTCAGGGAGAACAGTTCCTGTTGAGGTGAAGCGAGGCGGCACTGATGTCCCAGAGGAAAAGTGGGTAGCTCTGAGATGTTGTTACTTAAAAAGGAAAATTAAAAATACTGAAGTGTTGGAACTGGGAAAAGTAACAAAATCCTCCCACAGGAAGGAGAAAGCAGGACCCAGGCCGAGGCAGTCTTCACGCCTGTGCCGCAGCCCTAGGTCCCTGCCGCCCCCGGCCCCTGCCCTGAGCCCCTAAATCCTGTTCCCCACGGCTCAGAACTGGGTAGTCTGAGCCAGCCCCCCCCACCCTGTGCTGGCACCCCTTCTTCATGCCTTCTTCTGCCATGTCCCCCTTACCCTGCAGCTGCACAGGCCTGACTTCGGGGCATAGGATGGGGGTGCGGAGCTGCTGGACCCGCAGCTGCAGTGATTCTGCCTCCATCCCCGAGTCCCGTGACCCCCAAGCGAGCGCTTGGGGGAAGTGAGTAGGCGCCCCTGGGATGCCCTTCTGCTGCGGCATCTGTGGGTAGAAGATGCCCCAGCTGGAATAGCCTGCAGGAGCTGGGCAGTGCCAACTCTGCGGGGCCCCATTTCCTGGGGCTTTCACGGAAGGACAGGACAGTGACTGTCCTGAAGGCTCTTGTCAGCCAGGGTCCCAGGGCTCCCCCTGCTCCTGTGCTAAGCAGTGCTGGCCAGCAGGCGCCCTGATGGGTAGCCAGGGCTCAAGGGACAACAGTTGCAGGTGGTCTCTGTCCTCTTCGGGTCCAGTGGGGGCCCAACAGGTGTCCCTGCTGTGTCAGTGGGTTGTCCGAGTGCCACCTTACAACACATCTGGATCTGGGCTCTCACCTCCAGTCCAGTCTAGGACCACTGTGCTGGTCTCTCGCTGTCACCCCCGCCGTGTGTCTCAGTCTCCCTGACAGTGTAGCCTGCGTGGCCTCTCCGTGGAGGCGGGGCAGCCACACCTCTGGGATCTGCAGGGAAAAGTGCCGCACCCTGGCCTGCAGCTGCCCTCATCAGCCATCCCAGGGTTGGTCTCCCCAGAGGCCTCCCTGCTGCAGGAGCCGCCCTCCATCACCCAAGGCCTGATCAAGCCAGGCCAGGCCAGGCACATGCAGGGCCCTCACCCTTCAGGGCTGTGAAGAAAGGGAGCAGGGCCCGAGGCTCTGGAGCTGCACACTGCAAACAGACTGGCCCTTGTCCTACATTCAGGGCAGCACCAGGCCGGGCAGCAGGCCTCTGACTTTGCTCAGCTCTGTCCCCTGTAGAGGAGGGTTGTGGCCCGTGACAGGACCCCCTTCCTCCCAGCTGACACCAAGGAGCATTCCAGGCCTTACCTGTCCTATGGCCCTTGGGGCCGAGGTCCAGACCGCACAGCTTCACTGGAACAGGTGGGGAGAGGCAGAGTGAGGGCACAGTGGCTGAGTGGCACCTGGGCAGAGAGGCCTGGCTTGGCCCAGGACGGCAGGAATGATGAGCCCCACTGAGCACCGCTTCCCCTAGGCCTCCTCGGGCCATTGTGACAGTGTTGTGCACCCAAGGGACTTGTCTGTCCCTGGAAGACAGTACGGCGGTACAGCCACACCTCCGTCCCTGGTCACCATGGCACAGGGTAGCACACAAGCCCTTGGCAGGCAGCCTGCTGCAGAGGAGCTCCCAGACTGGGGGTGCAGAGCATCGCTGTCCTCGTCATGGGCCGAGGGTGGCGCTGGGTCAGAGCTGCTCTCCTTTGGCTTCTCACTCTGGAGGAGTCTTGGTTCTTGACCTGGGGTTCCAGAGAGTAGCTACCACTTGTCCAGAGGCCCCAGGGCCTGGGGTGTGACCCAGCTGAAACCCAGGGCCCCCACCCCTTCCCGGCTGGGTGTGAACTTGGGTGTGAACTCAGCGCTCGGGCCGCTGGCCCTCCTGGCACCTCCCAGAAGTTTCCAGTTTTGGGCCCATATTGAGACCTCTCAGCAGGGGCCCTGCCAGTGCACCTCCTCTTTACCCTCAGGGCATGGTGCCAAGCATCTGCGTGAGATCCTGGCCAGCCCTCGGGCGCGAGCACACTCTGCCTTCTGTGCCCTGTGTCTTAGCCTTCGCCCCTCCTTGGCATCCTGTGGGTGAGGTGACTGTGGCTCTTGTCCTCTGACCACATCCATCCTGCCTAGCATGGCCAGCAGCTTGCTCTGAAACGTCGGCCTCCCAGTGGCTGTCGGCATCCTGCCCACAGTTCCCAGCTTTGCTGCCGTGGCCTCTCACTGGGCTTCCAAGGCAGGGGGCACCTGGGTGAGCCCCCTGCTTGTTGGTGCCGGGCAGCTTCCCAATTCCGCATGCAGGTGTACGGGAGGGAGAAATGCAACAGGACCAGCAGCCCGTTGCCTCTGCTCCTGCGCTTGTGGGAGTCCTGCCGGTGCACCTGGGACTTGGCCAGAGCTCCCACTTCTGTTGTTGTACTGTCTTTAGGTATTCCTCATCCTTACTACTCCCTGCATTAATTGCCAAAAATAACCCTTATTAGTATTCATTAAGTTTTGCATGCCGGGAGTTCCTTGGCTATAGTTCTTGGGCTCAGGGCGCAAGGACCTGGAGGCATAGCCAGGCAGGTGTCTGCATGGCTCACTAAACCTGGACCTAGGTGTGGCCGTGGCCATGGTCGTGGTCATTGCCTAGGGTGGGGTGTGGAGTGTGCAGGACAGGCCGGAGTTACCACAGCCTGCTTGTTGCGGAAGGTTCTGTCAGCTGGGATTAAATATAGAAATGGGGGCATCGCAGATCCCCGCCCACAGCGGAGGTGGCGGCTCTGCTCCGAGCTGTTGATGCGGCCCTGGGTTGGAGGCAGCCCTGGCCCCACCAGCCTGCTGGGCTCGGGAAAGGAAAACGAAGCCTCTATTTTTAAGCCATTCAGCATGTTGTTAGTAGTTTAAGAAACATAGAACATAAACCTGTAAGCAGTTAAATGTTAAACTCAAAAATCCCCCTGGGCTCCAGTGTCCTCACGTGTGTGGCCGTGGCCCCGAGCCTGCTGTTTCCCCGTAGTTCATGGAACACCTGCGCCTGTGTGGACAACAGCTACTGAGGTCTGTCTTCGAGTTAGGGCTCCTGGGGAAGGGGAGCGAGGGTGCCTGGGTGACCTGTAGCTTACCCCAGCGATTTTCTCAGCTTTGACACCGACAGCCCACATGGGAAGGTAGTGGCGATGCTCCTGGCACCAGAAGAGGGGTTCCAGGGGGACTTGGCACTCACTGGTGGGCAGTGAGGGTGTGGACAAGTGCCCAGTGGGGTGGTGCAGGAGAGAGCAGCAGGCTTTTGTGCTCTTTTTTTTTTTTGTGGAACCAGGGATTGAACTTAGGCCCTTGCACTTGTCAGGGAGTGCTTATTCCACTGAGCCATCTCCCTGGCAAAACTTTTCTTTTTTGTGTGTGTGTGCTCTTTCTTTCTTTAAAGCTTTTTTATTTTGACAAAATTTAACCTAATTTAGCTCCTGCCTTGGTTGTGATGTATGTTCTGGGTCACAGAAGGGGGCATTTGTGATGCCAGCCCCTACCAGCTTGTTGTGCTGGGCGGGCATCTGTATTCTTTATCCCACTTCTGAGCAGGCCTTTTGACTATGTCATTTATCTTCGTGACAGCTATTGGTCATCTCAGCGTGGTCAGCAGCAGGGCCAGGATTGTTCCTCCCCGGGCAGAGGGCAGCCAGGGCTCATTCTTTATGTTCAGGCATAACCCGGCTGTCAGGAAGTCAGCTTCTGCCTCCTGAGGATCCCTAGAGTCCTGTTGTGTGCGGGTGCCAGGGGACCAGAGCTGCCATCCCCTGCCCATGCGCATGAGAAACGCAGGCTTGGTGGCGGTGGCCGTGGGCTGTGCCTTGAACTGGGTGGCCTGGCTCCTGCTCAAGCCCCCATGGGGCTGAGACCCTGCTATTGTCCAGCCTCTCACGTGGTTTCAGAGAGTCCTGACCCTCTCCCGAAAGCTGCTCTACTAGTGAGCCTAAACCCCGCCTGCTGCTGCTGCCCCCACCAAGCCTCTGGAAAGTTCAGGCCGGTCTTGCAGATTTGCTCAGGGGAGAACCCTGCTCAGCACGGCTGGGACATTTTCCTGTCCTGGTCACCACAGCTTGCGTCAGTCACCATTTCCAGTACCTGGATTCAAGCCCGGTGATGATGGACAGCAGGGGTTCTGCCAGGGACCCCGAGCAGGGCCTGGTACCCACCTTGGCCTCGTTGGTCTTCGAGGGCATGTGGTTCTTGGTCTCTAGCTCAGAAGTGCATGCTGGCAGTGGCTTTTGGAGCCGTACTGTCTAAATGGCACCACCCAGCATGGGGCAGGATAATTTTGAGCCAGGATTTTAGCTGACACGCCGGGCTGTGGAGGGCCCTTTGCCGGCTGCCCGGGCCCGGCTGCAGAGGCAGCGTGCTGTGGGGTCAGCAGCCCCTGCCGCTCCTGGAGCTCCATGCCTGGGTGACGCATGCTCGCCGACTCGTGCGCTCAGCACAGCCACCACCCTGTGTGTCGGGTGCCCTCGGAGCCCGGGACCTCTGAGCTCATCCTGGGTGACAGTGGAGCCCTGTGCAGCTTGTCCAGACGCTGGCACTTGGGACAGATGGGCAGAGCCCAGGTCCTTGTGGAGTCGGCTCCTGGTGGCGCGGGCCGTCGGGCTCAGGGCCGCTAGCGCTGAGCTGCTTCTCGGCCTTTCACCTGCTTTCATTTTGAGACAGCGACTTGCTGAATTGCCAAGGAGGGGACTTGCATTAGGCTTTTTTTAAATGTATTTAGTCCAGGGTCTACAGGGTCTCACTACATAGATCGGACTCATAGTGATTCTCCTGTTCTGAGCCTCTCAAGGGCTGGGATTCCAGGTGCGCGCCACCACGCCCAGTCTCAGTCACTGTCTCAGTGCACCTGGGGGTGGGACTGGCACAGCACGCTGGGGATTGAACCTTGGCCTCTGAGCTCTGCCCAAGCAGACTTTAGTCCGCTGAGCTTTCTGGCCAGCACTATGCTTCGTATTTTTAACAAGTTCTCCTTGACTAGGTACAGGGATGCAGGACTCATTGTAGATGTGTTCATTTCCGTTAGTTCCATATTCCTCCCTCCTCACCCCTCCTGCACTGCCCAGTGAGGTGGAAGCATCTATTGCCTTTGTTTGCTCCTTCCCTTCTGGGGATCATTTACCTGGTACCCCAGGGCCCTATCTGGGGTGAGAGCCCCATGCTGGCTTGCATCACAGGGCTGGGAGGAGTAGCGTCCCTGACCTCAGAGCCCAGGCAGCTCGAGTGGTGGGGCATGGGCTCCTCCTGCACCTCACCCATGCCTTGCGGGTTGGGGAATCTGCCAGGGCTTGGGCCCTCAAGCGGGCAGAGGCCAGAGCGGATGCCATTCCCAGTGTTTGCAGAATGGGCCCTGCCAGCAGCAAGTTCCTAGAGCCTGTCCCTGTCATCTGTCGTGCCTGTGGACACCAGCTGCGTTCAGACGCTGTATGGATGTTTCCTTAATGCGTACTGCTAGCCTTCCAGAGCCAGGGCAGCATTCAGACACTGGGCCCAGGCCCTGTGAGCTCTTCCTGTGGCCAGACACTTTGCCTATGGCCTCAGGCACAGCCTGCGGGAAGTGCCTCTGCCCCACCCTGCGCCGCCCCAGCTGTCATCCACTGTCCAGCTGTCATCATGACTTAGTTTTTATGAGGAAAATGAGCCTCAAAGGAACCCAACCTGTGGCCTGTCCCCTTGCCAGCCTCCTCAAGTGCCGTCTGTTTTGAAGCTGTGGTTCCCTGCCGTCCATCCCAGCCTGTCCCTCGTGTCTGTGGGCCGTCATCTCATGCCTCTTCCCTCTGCTGTTCACCCCCAAACCTCAAATGCCCCTTGAGTCTCCAAGTAAGCTGGTGCTGACCTCAGCTGGCATCTGCCCACCAAGCCTGTGTCCCGTATCTGCCGCTGCTATTATGCCAGTCTGCTTCGCAGTCACTCTAGATGCTGTTACTTCATTTGCCACACAGGCAGGGCGTGTCACCTGCCTGTCAAGGCTGCCCAGCAGAGCAGCAGAGCAGTCCGTAAGTCCCCCAGGCAGAGAGTGTGCGTGCGTGTGCATGTGCCAGAGCAGGCAAGGGGCACTCCCGTCACTGTGCAACCCGAGGCTCAGCCCTGTGACTTCAGAGACCGTTCTGCTCTGCGCCCTGGGCCTGAGGGCCTCACCCTGCCCCTTGCTCAGGCTGGAAGAGCCTGTGGTGGGTCCCACGGTGCTGGCCTTGTGCAGTTCTGTAGCGTTACCCCATGTTGCCCATATGTGACTCCATGCCAGGTAAAGACTACCATGCATGGCCCACCACCTCCCACTCCGAGCCCCTGCACAGCCCTGCTGATGGCTTCTCTGCCCGGCGGGAAGCCTGTTGACTGGCCTCGTGTCCTTATAACTGAGCTTTGGTGTGGCTCTGGGCCCAGCATTAATTTGAAACCTGGGGCTCCTGGGTTCCCACTGGCTCACACTGCAGCTTGGGTGCAGTCTGGGTCTTGTGGAGACCTCTGCTGTGTGCTTGGTGGCTGTGTCCTTTGATCCGCGGAGCCCACGGTACGGGGACCTGTGCAGGGCCGAGTGGTGGAGGAGCGACTGCCTGCCCACGGCTGCTCCAGCCCAGCACTTTCCAGGGCCGCCTGTGGGCCCTGCGGACCCCTGAGTTGGCAGCTTCTGCCCAGCAGAGATCCACGTGCAGGCGCCTGGCTTTCCGGAGTGGGGCTGAGTCTGGACTTCGGGCCTCTCTGGATTTGTGAGAATCCTGTGCCCAGCATGAAGGCACACGGGCGTTCTGACATTGCTTCTGGCTGGGCAGTTTCACTTTGATGCTTTTTTGTGGGTCGGAAATAGTCTGAGTCCACCTTTACAAAGGGACGGATTACGTTTCATAAAGATGAAGTAAGGCTAGAGCGTGCTGACACACGCCTGTAACTCACGCCTTCTAGGAGGCTGACCCGGGAGGACTCAGTTCAGGGCCTGCCTGGGCGGTGTGGTGCCCTGGCGAGTCTGGCTGGACATTGGTGGGGAGTGGGGAGGCACTGGGTTCAATTCCCAGCTCTGCAAAGAAAAAAGCATAAGGGCAAGAATAAGGGGTGCAGGACCTGCGTGTGCTATCAGATAAGGTGGTGAAACTGGCGCTCGCAGCCCAAGCGAGGGCCAAGAGCACTGTGGCTTCTTCCGGGGCATTTTCCTGTTCCACGTGGCTGTGTCGCTGAGGTGTCACTCACACCCGTGCCACTCGCCCATGTGGACTCCTTGGGGCTCGGCAGCCACCGAGCTGCACCCCACACTGCGGTTGGCTTCCTCTGTCCCGGCTGATCGGAGTTGGAACTTACACTTGAGAATGTGCACACAGGAGACCTGGCCTTGGAGTGAGCTTCCTGCGCAGGCCACGTGCACTTTGCACACAACCCGGAGGGAGGGTGGGACAGCTTTCTGTGAGAAATACTTCAATATTGGCACAGCGTAGGTGTTTGGAGGCCCAGAGTGATGGTTTGGATCTTGTGTTCAGTGTGAAGGATCTGGGAATTAGCATTTCCTCACTTCAGGCATCTTTTCCGTGTTGGGGACCTTCAAACTTTGTGAAACATGAACTCCCATGAGCTGCAGTCACTGCCGGCTGGAACCGGTAGGATGCACTCCTGCATCCCTGCCCGTTGTTCACCCTCCCTCCGTGCCCTTCCTCCTGTGTTCACCCTCCCTCCTGTCTTCTCCCAGTTGGCCTTTCTTTTACTCTATGCTTCTGTGAAATCCACTCTTTTAGGTCCCACATAGACGTGAGAAGTATGATACTCACCTTGCCGTGCCTGGCTTATTTCCCTCGTTCTCTAGTTCTGAACACATGGCTACAAATGGCAGGGTTTGTTCTTGTGGCTGCGTAGTGTTCCGTTGTGGGTGCGTGCATTTTCTTTACCCTTCCTCTGCTGGTGGACAGCACTAGAGTCCTTACCTCAGCTGTTGTAATGGTGCTGCGTTCGACTTGGGGGTGCGGGGATCCCTCCGGAAAGCTTTGGATTTGTATCCAGTAGTGGGGTTCTTGGACCAGTGAGAGCCTAGTTTTCAGACTTCTGAGAAACTCCTGTACTGCTCTCGCGGTGGATAAACTAGTGCTCATTCCTGCCCTACAGTATAAAAACTTGTGTGTTTGTTTACTGTGGGCCTGGTCATTGACCCCAGGGCCTTTGCCCCGAGCTAAGCCCCAGCTCTGTTTTTGTCTTGAGATAGTGTCATTGAGTTGCCCAGGCTGAGATCATCCTGTCAGGTTTCCTCCTCATGTCATTTTTGTGTGAAAAGTTTGGGTTTTGGATTGAGATGTTTGGGTTAGGAAATCTGTAGTTTAGGGGCCCGGGAGATGGCTCAATGGAATAAGCGCTTCCCTGGCAAGCGTAAGGGTCTGAGTTCAATCCTTGGTCCCGCAAAAAAAAAAAAAAAAAAGGAAATCTGCAGTCTATTTGGGGACACTTTCGTCACCCCAGAAAAGAGACCTGGTACCTGCAGCAGCGCTCCTGCTCCCCCTGAGCCCCTCTCCCCTGGGGAGTGGCCTCCTGTCTCTGCGGATTCACCGCCCTGGACACTTCCTGTGGATGGCATCGCACAGGATGTGGCCATTAGTGCCTGGCATCTGTCCCTTCGGCTGCCGTTTCCAAGGCTGACAGTGTCGTTGCATGGATCGTCCCAGTGGGGGGACATGCCACCCTTCATCTGCTCATCACTTGACAGGCGTTTGGGCTGCTTCCAGGAGACTGTGAACGGCCGCGCTCGGTACACACACCCGGGCTTCCGCGGCGCGCGTGGTGCTCTTCTCCCAGGTGCTGCTTTGACCTCAGTGTGCGCAGCTGCAGAGTCCGCGGTGGCTGGACCACGTCCGACTCGCATGGGTAGTAGGAAAGCCTCAAATCTTAGTAGCGTGTCTCTGCCTGCCTCTCTTGGCAGAGACTGTGAAGATCAGCAACAGGGCTGCCACTTCGTCAGGGGCATAGTGTGTCCACTGGGGTCATTCACAAGAGCTCCCCTGGCCAGCTGGAAGCTGCAAACACGTTCCATGCCCATTGCGGCTGCAGACCTTCCTCCCGGGGGGTGGCAGGCAGTGTTGTCTCCATGTGGGAAGTAACCACACTCCGTGTCTCCTCTGCCACATTCCCTTCTCTGCAGGTGTCACCATGAAGCTCATGGACGAGGTGGCTGGGATCGTGGCTGCGCGCCACTGCAAGACCAACATCGTCACGGCTTCTGTGGATGCCATAAATTTTCACGATAAGATCCGAAAAGGTAATAGGACTCTTGTGAGGAAGTTAAGGAAGGGAGGAGATGGCCCCCGGCCTGTGCCTCTGCTCGTGCTGCGTGCACAGCTGGTGTTACCCTCTGCCACAGGAAATAGGAGGGGCAAGCCTGCACCTGAGTCTTGTGAGGACATCTGGGAGGCCTGTGTTGATTGGTGTCACTTGTCAGTTTAGTACAATGCAACACTCAGGTGACAGAGGCTGTTCTCTCTCCGAAGACCTGTGTGCATCTGTCCATGGGCATCAACCCTCCGGGGGACCCTGTGAAGATGTCTTGTGCACGGCAGCCACCCCCACCTCCCACCCCCTGCCTGTGGCCAGCATGTTTCTCCGGTGGGGTGGGGGGTGTGAGGCAGCCCTGCGTGCTTTGCCCTGGACGCCCTTGCTGTTTGGGGTTTCGCTGTGGCCTGGCACACTCCGTGCTGCTCCTGTGCCCACCAGTACTTCCTCGAGGGTCTGCAAAGGTTTGGTGCAGACCCTGCACTGCAGGGCTCCTCTCTGCCTTGCTGAGCTCCTTTTCAACCACAGGTGGTGGCTACAAACAGACTCCAGGGTCATTTTTTGAATTTGCCCCGGATAAGTAGCCTGGTCTGCATCCTGTGCTCTGAGCTGTGGGGACCTGTTGGGGCTGAGGATCCACCACGTTGAGTCCGTGCCATCTTTCTAGAGCTCCTGCCTGGGGAAATCACTGTGATAGGGCCACAGCGCTAAGTACCAGTTTAGAATACACGGTGGAGAACGTGATCACATTCCCTGGGCCGCTGTGTGCACCTGTCCCCAAGTGTCTTGCACCGCTGAGCAAAGAGCACTCCCCTTTTCCTGTACTCCGAAGCCAGCGAGGATGCCGCTCCACACAGCACCTAGGGGTGGGCAGCAGCCTTCCCTGAGAAGGGCTCCAGCCTTCACCCTCTTCGTTGTCATGGCCAGGATCACTGGGGAGTGGGGTTCAGGAGGGGTGCAGTGGGTCCCGGGGGCAGGGATGATGAAGCTGGAGCCAATTGGACTGTGTTTCTAGGGTACTTTTTGCACCCTGGGAAACAGGGGGTGGCTCATGCAGGGGCGAGTCCTCATTCCAGGGAGGCTGTGCTGTCCAAGTGTGGGCATCTGTTTGCAGAGCTGATTCTGGCAGGGCTGTCATGGCGGCCTGGCTTCTGCAGGTGGTGGGGACGAGGGTGGCCTGGCCCTGTTATAACTCCAGAAGAGCTGCAAAGCAGAGCCGTGCTGATATGTGGCACCACCTCCCCCGCACCCCACGTGGCTGCCACAGCCTCGGCCTGGGGAACCCCAAGAGAAGGCATGTGGCTCCTCACAGGAGCGTGGAGGTGGTGCTGCTTCCCCAGCTGACATAGTGTTCAGATGAGACGGACTTCGTAACAGACCCAAATGCATCCTTGTGGAGTCGGCCGGCCAGGGTCCCCCTGGGCCAAGAGACTATCACACCCTGTTTGTGGTTTGCAGAGGAATGTCACCTGTGAGGAACCCACAGGAGTGGTGTCAGGGAGCTTCAGCAGCAGCACCATGACATCGTGACATCCGTCTTGGGTTCTGCAGGGCACAGGGTGCTGTGGCCTCGTGGGTGGTGTGTCCCGCTGGCTTTGGCTCTTGGTGACTCACGCTTGCGAGCAGTGGTGCAGGGTGAGGTTGGGTCCTGCTCTGTTCAGGGCCCCATAGAGCGCTGGGGCAGCCATGATCCCTGAGCCCCTGTCCCTGCCCGCCCCCGGCCTCATGCTTCAGCCAGACTTGGAGGAGACCAGAGGCCAGGCCCCACCGCCCCCTCCGAGGGCTCAGCCAGAGCCCTTCCTGTGGTCCTGTGGTCCTGTGCTGTGGAATGGTGTGGTGGTTTCCTGAAGCTGCTACTGCGCCGACTGCAGGCTTCCTTGTGGAGAAACGATCTCTTGGGCCATTAGGGTGAAGGCTGGACAGCTCTGGAGGGGCTGCGGGAGGTCATGGAAGAAGTGCTGTGTCTGCTCATGTCTCCAGAGAGCAGGCGCCGAGCCGTTCTGCTTGATGATGTGTGGCCCCCTCAGGCTTGGCAATAGATTTTTTTATTTGTTTTCTTTTCCAAATCCCTGGCATAGTGCTAAAATCTGGCTACTGCCACCTGGGAGAGATGCCCGCCTGTGGGGGCGATGGTGGGGTACCTGCCAGCCCCGCTGCTCCGCCATCCCATGCTGGCTCTGATTGATACAAGCAGACGGCGGCTGCCACTCGCAGCTCCCCAAGGTGTCTCCTGGCTGACGTCACTCGTGCTGGAGTGTTGAGCTCTGTGCTGCCCCTCCTCCCAGGAGGCCGAAGCACTCAAGTTTGCAGTGGGCACAGAGTCCAGGTCAGATGTCCAGGGAAGCCTGCGGGGTCCTCCAAGAAGGAAACTGTCATTGTGGGTCACCTGCTGCTCTGTGTCCATGGCTGCCCAGAACACTGGGCCATTCAGCCTGGGTTTCCCTACCCTGTTGTTTATGTCCGTGCCCAGCTGTTCCAAGCACTTGGGTTGGGGTCCTCTTTCTCTCCTTCTGGGGAGAGGCAGGCAGTGGCCATGTGGTAGCAAGGTCCAAGCACTGCTCTGAGGCTTGCATCTGACTTACACTGGGAGGAAGGGGCAGCAGGGTCTGCAGTGGCCCACTGCCCATCGTGTCCCCAGGTGCACCCGGTGTAAGTCTGCTCATAGTCCTCCAGGGTGACGGGAGGGCTGGGGCTCCCTGGGTATGAGGACCAGACTGGTGTGCACAGGGCCACACCACTCCAGCTCTAATGGGGTTCCCAAGCTGGCAGGACACGGGTGTCACTAAGTGATAGGCTGACCAGTGTCAAGCAGGAAAGGAAGCTGGGTGGAGGACAGTGGAGGCCCTGGAGAAGAGACACTGGACTAAGGCACAAGGGAGAGCCAGGCCCAGCCTTGGCCGTGGCCCAGGGTGGAGGCTTCAGGACCAGGTTGGACACTCAGGACCCAGAGGCTCTGTGGGCCCCCGGTCACTGGGCTTGCCTGTGTCCAGCTCAGGGCAGGCCAGCCCTAGAGCACCTCCCTCGTCCTGCCCAGGCCTCGTGTGGCCTGGTGGTGCTGCGTCTGGCTGGGGATGAGGCTCAGGCTCTCCTTGTGGGATTCAGGAATGTCGTGTGGACGCCTTTTGCTGCTTGTCATCTGGCCCAGAGGTCTCAGAAGATTGGCCTGCTTGTTTGCATTTTGGAAGTGTCTTCAGATTCCAGCCTAGAAATGAAGCCAGGAGCGGCCTGTGCTGGCCGTGGTGAAGAGGGCACTCCTGAGCTGCCGCAGAAGGGCGCGTTTTCTGTCATTGTCTGGAATTCACAGCCCTGTACAGACCCCAGACTGTCCTCCTCGCAGCTATCCAGGTGCCCCGCACCCGACCTGTGGGCTACTGAGGGAATCCTCACTGGCTTGTTCTCACGGAAGGGGTGTTCCTGCATCTTGGCTGTGACCTCTGGCTTGTGGTTATGAGTGACAGGGATGGTTGCTGAGCACTGGGGAAGGAGAGGCACTGAAGGCCCTGGGATGGCCATCACAGCCCTGCACCCCTCAGCTGGGATGTATTCCAAGGGGTGTGCAGTCACTGTCCAGGTGATTGCAGGTGATGCTGCCCCTGGCAGCCCATGCTATGCCACCTGTCACTGACCACGTGGCTCTTTCTTCCCTCCCAGAAATGGTCGGGTCCGGCACAAAGCGCGTAAGTATGACATCAAGTGTGGTGTAGAATACTCTGGAACATTTACATAGAGTAGCCTGTGCTACCCCTCTGTCTTTCTCTCTCTCTCTGGGTCTCTAAATCTGGCAGTAACTTATCTCAAAGGGCCCCACTGCTAGCACCCGTCCCTGCAGAACAGGGCCCTGGCTTGTGTGGAGGTGGCGAGGAGGCCTGGCTGGGCCGAGGGCGCTCTGGTCGCATTGGAGGGAGATGGCAGCAGCCAGGTGCCAGCCCCACCCTTGAAACCCCGTGGGTTAACGGGATCCAGTGATGTTGACAGTGACACCTATGATGTCTGTGGACCAAGCGCCGCACTGGGCTTCCTTCCCTGTCTTTCAGCTGAGAGAGGTCTCTGGTGTCCATTTGCAGAGGGGAGCTGAGCTCTGAGAGCTGAGAGATTGTGGCGAGTGCAGGAAAGGCCAGGCTGTGCAGGGGTCGCGCCCTGCAGGGTGAGGCGCCTGGAAGGGAAGCAGAGAGGCTGCCCCAGGATCGCTGGGGAGGAGCAGCGGGACAGCAGCAGCTTTGGGTTTTGTTGTGACCATGTGGCACCGAGCTGGCAGCCAAAGCAGTGAGCCTGAGGAGAGGCACTGTCACAGCTCTGAAGGCGGAGGGCAGCAAACAGTCCCGGAGAGCTCTGGGTGGGCCAAAGCCAGAGGTGGCTCAAGAAGGACCTAGGACCCCAGTCAGCCCAACAGCGACCTGAGTTGGTCCAGCAAGAAGAGTGCGATATTCCGGAAGGCTCTTGAGGGTGCTCGGAGCAGTGGGGTGGGCCAGCCATGTGGGCCAGTAGGCACAGTAAGGCCGTGGATGTCGGACGCAGGCTGCAGGCTCGACTGCATGCTAGCTGCACGGGCCCTCACGCCGAGAGCCCTGCCAGGGTGGCTCCTACCTGGCCGGCGGCATGCGGACACCAGGGCCCTGAGGACCGCACACGGGAGACACAACACAGGGGCTACTAATGGCTTGTCTGGTAGTTTGTTGTCTAACACTCTGGTCATCGTTGCCGCTCGCCTGTGTCACCTAACCTTGTGCCCTTAGCTGTCCTTGGTAACACCGGTCCGGCCACAGCCAGTGGTGAGGCCGAATCTGTCACACTCACGTCTGCCCGTGTGCCCCACAGGCTGTGTCATTACCATCTCGGGCCGCATGACTTTCACGAGCAACAAGTCCATGGAGATCGAGGTGCTGGTGGACGCGGACCCGGTGGTGGGCAGCTTGCAGAAACGCTACCGGGCCGCCAGTGCCTTTTTCACCTACGTGTCGCTGAGCCAGGAGGGCAGACCACTGCCCGTGCCACAGCTTGTGGTGAGTGTACCGGGTGCCACCTTGGGGCGGGGTGGGATGTGGCAGGCGGTGAAGTCACCAGAAGCCACTTGTCCATGCTGTGGGGAGGCTGTGGGGACAGTGTGGACACAGCATTGCCCCCTGAGGGTCCCAGGTGAGCTAGAATGGGTAAGGATGTCTTCGAATCCCGTGCTCCATTCCTTGCCAAGGGGCCACTTTTCCTAAAGTGGCCTTGGTCTACCTGACCTGCCAGACGGGGACCAAGCCAGACCCGTGGACTGCAGTGGGGTCTGGGCTTCCTGGGCTTTTCCTTCTACCTCAGTGCCCTGTCCACCCATGTGTCCCTCACGGGGCACCATGGGACAGAGTGGCCCAGGGATGCAGCATCTGCCCTGTCACCAGAACCAAGGATCCCCCTCCTGGCCAGCTCTCGCAGCCCTGCAGCCTTCAGGCCCGTGCCGGTGCTCAGGGAGCCAGACCCAGTGGCTCTCCCTTAGGGCCTGAGCAGGCAGAAGCAGGGTGCTCAGGTGGGGCGGGCCCATGTGCCCTGCGACATCTGTCTTGTCAGCGCTGGGAGACGGTAGCTGTGCTGTGTTGGCAATCTGTGTGGGTGGCCTGGCTGCGCTGTTGCCTCTGCCCACGGCTGAGGAGACCCACTGGCCTGAGCCTCGGTCCCCGCATCCATGTGGGGCTCGGTCAGGCTGCAGTAGCCCTTCCCAGGCTCGCAGGCCAGGGAGCTGTGTGACTGCAGTAGCTGGAGTGCCTCAGCTGCCCCAGTGCCCTCTCCTGCCCCCCAGGGGCTCCACTGGGTGGGCTGAGTCCATACACTGCCTCTTGAGGGGCTGTGGGCAGCAGGGAGGGCGTCCCCGGATCGGCATGCAGAAGATTCTGCTGGGTGGGCAGGAGGCTGCCTGCATGGCGCTTCCCTGGTGCCTGCAGCTTGTGCGCCCAGGCCAGCTGGGACAGCATCTGCCCAGGACCCGGTCCCTACTCTTCATGCCCCCACAGCGCCCCCTCTGGAGGCTGCACCCCCACTGCGAGTGCCCACAGTTCCTGCCCCTAGGGAGCCCAGGGAGGGGGCAGGGAGGGAGTCTGCCACATCACCCCTTGGGTGCACCACAGGGCTGCTGGGGGCAGGGGAGCCACCTGCCGGAATGGAGGACGCAGCCACTCTGTCCCCCAACTGTGGGGACTCCCTCGAGGTGGGTGTTGTGGATCCGGGCTGTTATTTTTCACTCATTAAAGATGGTCTTTGATTCCTCTCAGAGGTACCCTGGGACCCTCTGACACTGATAAAAATAGTCTCTGGCAGGGAGGGCAGGGCACCGTCTCCCGGAGAGAGCTGTTGGCTCTAGCTGGGCCTCTGTCACCAGCCGGGGCACCTCAGCTAAGAGCACCCGTGACTGCATGTGGCTCGTGGATGCATGTGCTGCCCTCCGTGCCCTGCCCCACCCTGCCGCCAACAAGTCTTCATCCGCTGCCTATTTTTAGCTCCCTCCCTAGGGCCCGGCTGACAGGGAACGAGGCCTCTCTGCCGTTGTTTCTTGGTGAATATTTGATGTGGGCAGGGCCTGCTCACCACATTCCCCAGCAGCTGCGGCCCTTTCTGGTCTGAGGTGTGGAGCTGGCCCACGCGCAGGACGCCAGGGCACTACCATGAGGAGGCCAGGCCTGCACACTGCAGCCTTCTGTGTACATACCACGCGCCCGGCCTGGGAGGGGGCCTGTACTGGGCTGGCAGCAGTTCACTTGGGCAGCACTGGACCCACTTTCTGTAGGCACCTGGCACTGGGATGGCCCGTTGGCTCCTGTGGGTGGTCTTTCTTTTTTTTCGCGGAACCAGGGATTGAACTCAAGCCCTTGCTCTTGCCAGGGAAGCGCTTATTCCACTGAGCCATCTCCTCGGCCCTCTGTGGGTGGTCTTTCCCAGCTCAGCACAGGAGGAAGCATTTTCTGTATCAGGAAACCAGGCTGAGAGCATACGTTGGGGCCGAAGGACGCCTCACCCCCTTGTGTGGGCAGCACTTAGCGCCATTTGTCCTAGATGAGAGTCCCACCATCCCTGGGCGCCCCAGGATGGCCTGTGGCATCAGCCAGAGGACCTGGGCGTCCCAGCTGGGTCTGTCTTGCACGTCTGCTGGGTGCTCCCAGCGCAGCCACAGCAGGAGGCCCACGCCCAAGGCCAGGTTGCCCAGCCACCCACTGCAGGCTGACAGGAACACACCCTCCAGGCTGACACCTCACAGGGAAGCTCCCCCATTTGTAGTGCGTGTCACCCTCATGTCTCCTCCGCTGTAAAAGCTGTCCCCAACAGCACCGAGGGTGGCAGTGGTCCTGTCTGCCAAGCACCCACCCAAAGCGGGGAAGGTGGCGCCGCACAGCGCTCTGGCTGTCGCTGTCTCTGGGGAGTGTGGAGCGTGGGTGAAAGTCACCTCTTGAGTAGGGGCAGGTGTGCGGGGTCCTTGTGCTTGACAGGGGCAGCTGAAGCCCTCAGCATGCGGGGCTCACTGGAGTTAGGGCGGGTGGTCCTGTCCTGACAGGATAGGGGTGAGCAGTTCCCAGGGCCACACGGCGGGCCAGCTCTGGCGCTGTCTCCCCCTCCCCCAGGAGAGCATGGCTCACTGCAGGTGTGGCCCGAGGTGGCCCCTCTTGGCCTGAGCCTGGAGGATTTATCCGAGCACCCACTACTTTGATTGGGAGCCATGTTGATGACGGCTGGCTTCAGCAGTGGTCTGGCCCAAAGGCCCTGGCATCTCTGGGCTAGGGCAGGGCACAGGGCAAGCTTTCATACCTGTCAGCTCCCTGGGACCTCAGCCCAGCCCTGGGCACAAGGTGCTGGGGTCCTCCCGTCACCTGCCTGTTTGTCCCCAGCAGGAGTGGCCACCACTTTCCTAATCACCGCCCAAGCAGGATGGGAAGGGAGGCTGCTTGCCCTGGAGTCATGGACAGTCACCACAGGCTCTTGCAGGCAGTGAGGCACTAATCCCAGTCCTAGAGTTTTGTGACCGAGAGAACCACTGGGCATGTGGGGCCTCCACCAGCCCCTGTGGTCCTGCCCGGGACGGAACGCTGTTCACACACACACGCACACACGCACACACACACACACACACACACACACACACACACCCCTGTGGGACTCCTTCATTTGTGTGCTGGCTTGGAGTCTGGAGAGATTCTGAAGGCAGTGGGCTGCTGCCTGTCCCGAGAGGGCTAGCGACCACACATCCGTGGCCTCGCTGGGGGAATCTCAGAGTATTACTGGAGGTCTGCATCAGGATGGGAAGTGGCACACCAGAGCTGCCCTGCCACCTGCTCTTTTGGTGCTTAGGGACCTGCGATGAGCACTGAGTCTCCCAGAACCAGATCAGTGGGAGTGAGGGTGCCACACCCCAACAGCCTCTCAGGAGCCCCAGCTTCTTCCCAGCCCCCTCTGCCTTGCAGGCTGCCACGGTCACAGAGCTGTGTGCCACCTTCCCCATAGTGCGGGTGTGCAAGTCCACCTCTGTGAGGTGCCAGGAGGACGGCTGCTGGGGGTGTGGGGTAGAGAGTGCATCCAGTTCCACTGAAGCCACCCTGGGAAAGGAGGGAGAGTGGCAGGAGGGGCCAGCACCCCTGCCTCCGGACCCCGGCGTGCAGTGGGGCAGGTGCCCCTGGTGTGTGCTGGGAGGGGAAGGGCCACACAGTGCTGTGCTCGTGAGCAAGGTGCTGTTTCCTGGCTTGGTGCTTTGCCCAAAATGGGCAAGGGCCCGGGGGCAGAAGCCCACTGAGCCTGGATACCGTGTTTCAAGGTGCAGCAGCCCCTCCCGCCATGTGCCCGGGTACACGCACATGCACGTGTGGGATCCCTGCCAGCAGCAGAGCTCACCCTTGTGGCTGTCGTGTCTCGGGGCAGCCCTACCAGGCCCTTGGGGCCAGTTGGGGATGTGAGCAGTGGTCACGGAGCACTACACCCAGGCCTAGAGAGTACGGTGACCGAGAGAGCCATTGGCCGCACCTGTATGGAGTCCAGCCATCCCTGTTTGGGCCACTCACTCACTGGATAAAGGCTCCTCTGTGTTGGGCCCAGCAGAGACCACAGGGCACAGATGGGTGAGGACATGGGGCTGCAGGCTGCCTTGCCGTGCTGATCGCGACAGCTTGACCAGTAGCCCTAACAGTCTTTATTTTTGGAGGTACTGGGGATTGAACTCAGGGCCTTTGCACTCAGCTACATCCCTACCCTTTGTTTATGTTTGAACTAGTAACACTAAGTGACCCAAGCTGGGCTCAGACTTGTGAGCCTCCTGCCCCTGCTTCCCAGGGTGCTGAGGTGGTTGGTGTAATCTGCCAGGAGGGCCAGTGGGGTGCGATGTGCCCCTGCCTGCAGGTGAGACCCCCAGTGTCCACCTGCAGGCCAGAGCTCGATGCTTTCCACCTTTGCCACACTAACCCACATCTGCCCTGCCTTTGGCCCTGCCATCTGGAATTTCTCGGCTACTCGTGAGAGCGTTTTCTGGGTGTGGGCAGGTACCACTGGGTGAAAGCCCCCGGCCAGGCATTGGTGCTCCCCTCTGTGGTCCCATTACTGAGGCTTCCTGAGGCAGCTCAAGGGACCCACATGGGCACAGCAGAG
>NDGN011460571.1:0-37186 GCA_002564285.1 Tympanoctomys barrerae | reverse complement strand
GGGGGAGGGAGGGAGGGAGGAAGCACAACTCTAAGAAAAAGAATAAGATTTCATTTATCCATTGTGGCGACAAGAAGATTTATCCATTTCCTGCTTCATATTTCTTCCTGTCTTCCAAACCCTCAATGTAGACACATGGAAGCAGAAATATCTAGTAAATCAAGTTTTCTGAAACTGCAAGCATAATAATGGGGGCCGAAGCAGTGCTGGTATTTAATAGTGATAACAGTAGCAGTGCTAGTAACTGTCCATGTTTACAACAGATGTACTCAGAGGTAGTGATGAGGGGGCTTCAGAAAATGCAAAAAGTAAATACCCTTCCTTGGGGTTTTTAGCTTTCTTGTCATTAAAAATAAAACTGCTATTTTCTATTGATCTATCAAAAGGAAAAGTTAATGCTTCAGTTTTTTCTTTTTAATTTTTGACCAATTTTGCATGCTTATATCTGGTAATCTGAACAACTAATTTGAAGACAATATGCAATATAACAATCATTGTGGAATTCCTATCACGTTATTTAGTGAAATTCTGCATCACTCCTAATTTATTTTTATTATTTCTTATTCTCTTTAAAAATAATTTTTAAGAAAACTGAAAATAAAATGAGAGGAAAGTTTACCTAATGAAAATCGCTTATGACTGCAAAGATGAATGGGAAAAGCAATGCTAAATCTTCTCAACCAGCCGGGAACCCGAGTTTTGGTCTTAGAAGCCCAGGCTCCCTGAAGCTCAAGGCCATTCCGGGCTGGACCAAGCCAGCTGATGGGGGCTTCAGCAGGCAAAGGGGATCAGGATGGAAAGTCTTCATGGCCAGAAGTCAGGGCTCAAAAGGAAGAGGCATCCTGCAGCCATCAGCCCTCTCCTGATGTTATCTAGTCGGGTCCCTTTTGACTAACCTTTCCACGTGGCTCAGTGAACATTCCTCCTGGAGGTGGGGTACCAAACAAATACCGATCTGAGCCCCATTAGTTATCACTAGTCTTCTCTGTCTGCCTACATCTCACTTTCCCAAACTTAGACTTATTCTACCCACTGCCACCCAGCACAGTTGCAGTGGGCACCTGAGAGCAATGTTGACCCCCCGAGACCCTGTGTCCAAGACTCATGATGGAGCCCCAAAGGGAGCAGATATTTTCACACCAACTAAAGAGTAAGATGATAATTAAATGAAGTATATGCTTGATGTCATAGAAAAATGGGTCAGATCTTCTGTGCTTTCTTCTTTCTGTCCCCCAGTTCCCAACAGGGTTCTTCAGCCAGACATGATTTTTCCATCTTCTGTGACAGCAACCCTCTAAGGCTCTCACAGAAATAGAATCAACTCACTAATCATGTTTTTGCTTTTTAATCTGTACACACTTGACAGGGATATCCTGGAAGAAGGTAGTACACTGGGGTCAGGAGGCCTGACTTCAACTCTCCTTTCTGCCACTCAGAATCCCAGTAACCAGGGCCCAGCCTCAGAACTGTCTGGAGTCTGCTTTGTACCTGGGAAGTGGGGACATGCTTATGAATTGTTATTCATTCACAAAAGCACTATGAAGGTTCTTAGTGACCACATTTCGTGGTACTTGACATTATAGTTGCTGATATAATTCTTGATTCTAAAAGGGGAAGTGTAGATATCAACTTGCATACAAGATTGCTTAAAAACCTGTAATGTGTAAGGACACTCTAAAATCTATGCCATTTATCCACCTCGAAAACCTAACACAAAGTTTGTTGTGTTATGTCTTACATGTTTTCGTTGCTGAGACAAAATACTCAACATGCAAAGTTAAAGAGGGAAAACTATTTTGTAGCTTACATTTTGTAGAGGTTTCAGTCTATAATTGATTGGCTCCAAGGCAGAGTGACACAGAAGACAAGCATCATAGATGAAAAACAGTTCATGGTGGACAGGAGGTAGCAAAGAAAGCAAAAGGGGGTCTTAACAGCATCTGTCTGCTCCCTTTTTGTGTCCAGGCTACACGGATTAGGGTGGTGTCAAATCAATGAGTGGGCTAATTTAGTAATCCCTCACCCTTAATCCCAGCCCCTTGGTCCTAGCACTGCATCATGAATCAGTCACACACTACATCCGGCCACCTTTGAAAAGCCCCACTTATGAGTACATGAGACTCTGAGGGGCATCTACACACAAGCCATAACATGCTAGATTTTTGAAAACATCATAACTCAGAAAAGAACTCAGCCCAAACAGCCTACTGTGTGCAGGTTAGGAGCACTGTCTGTGTCTCTGGGGCCTAAAGGTCATATTTGCAGTCCGAATCAGCGTACTACCCCATTTTGATGAAGCAGACAGCAACTAGAGCTTTCCCTCGAAAATCTTCTGTCCCTTTGCTATGAAGAGTATGCGGCTTGTTTTCAAAGTTAAGTGCTTGACTGCCACATTGCTTCTCCTCTCTAATCACTGTGGAGAGAAACATCAGGTTGGGGAAATTCCAGCAGGAAGAAAGAATGGCTCGGGGGACACCTGCACCCAGCCGCTGTTCAAATCACTGTTGTCCTTGGGAACTCCAGCTTTTCCCACCAGAGTGCTCTGCGCTTTGGGCAACGAAGGTCAATGGCCTGTCAGTAGAACCTCAACTGTCTTCCTCCTCCATCACCAGTCACAGTGCTGAAAGTTGCTGCTACTATTTTTATACAAATGCCCAGAAGCTTCAAGCAAGTGGGTGATCACCAGCAAGCACAGAACAGACTCCAGGGAAATTCCGAGGGGCCACTGGGGTCACGGCCCAGGGTTTCCAGGTGATGGCACAGACTTCCTCAACCCCTCCAAAAGCACCTCTCAAAAGTGCCAAATACCCACCACCAGCTTGTGGAGGTAGCCAGAGCTGCTTTCTGACAAGCTGTGTGAGCAGAGTCCCTTACCTTATTTCAAGAGTTCTAAGAGGAAACAACATTCATTTTGAAGTTCAATGAGGACAAATTCTGTAAACTGAGTCCAACATCAAGTTAGGCAGTGAGGAAAGTAACCATGGAGAAAAGAAAACAAGAGAAGAACTAATCCAAGCTGGCCATCTTTAGCCCCTCATGCAACTGCCTGGCCCCAGGATTTCTGGCGCCTCAGACAACTCCACTCTTGGCTCCGAAACCAGGTTGTTCCTTTGCCCATATGTGTTTGGCCTCCAAGCAATAAAAAGGAACCAGAGCATTCTAAGATCCTGATTGAGAGCGACTAGGGAGCTTTACCAGGAGCCTGCCATTTCTAGAATCACCTCTGTAAGGATGATTGAGAGTAATGTATAAAGGAGAAAAATGAACAAAACCTTAGTCTTGGAAAGAAGAAGAATGAATAGAAGATACAAACATGCAGGGTCAGTGAGATAGCTCAGTGGGCTAAAGCTCCTGCTTAGGCAAGCTTAGGTAAGTGCAGGGAACACGGTTCGATCCTCACACTGCATGCTGTGCCAGCCCTGCCCCCAGGGCAGACTGAGCCAGCTACAGAGTTTGGTCATAGTGGTGCACACATGTAATTCCAGAGCTGGGCAGGCTGATAGCAGGAACATGATGAGTGTGAGCTGCGTAGTGAGACCCTGTTACAACCAAATATATATATATTTTTTGAAAAGATACAAACATGAAACTAAGAAACCATTTATTTCTGGAAGTGGTTATGAGTACCCTGAAAAGACAGGATGGGAAGCATTGATGAAAGTCAAAGCAATAGGTGAGACAGAGGCGAGGTGAAGATAGGAAGGGGCCCTTGAGATCCTGCCTTTCAGGAAACTCAATCTCTGATAGCATTTCATAGGCTGGCTGCCAGTATTTATATGATGGGACCAAGTACCTGACACCCACAGCCTAAAGGATGATATGATTTATTTGGTTCATAGTTTCAGGGGACTCAGTTCATGGCCAGCTAGCACCAAAGCAAGAACATTGTGGCAGAAGAATGTTGCTTGCCTCCTGGTGACGGGGAGACAGAGCAGAGACAGCAGGCAAGAGAAAGGAACCTAGGACTGCATACAGTACAGGACTCAAAGTCGTGCCTCCTGACCCAGCGAGACACCCCCAGAAGTGCTCTTTACCAATCCCTCAGGCAGCTCTCATGCTAATTGAGCTGAGAGTTCCACTTAACCATCACAGGATGCTTTCCCTGTGGCCCAGCAACTCCCAGTAAGGGCCAGGGAAGCACATTTGCTTTGGATCCTACAGAAACAACTTAGCAACTGAGCACAACATTTGTATGGTCTGCAACAGGGGTCTAGAGACTGGGAAGTAAGAGGTGAGGCAGGATGCCTCCTGTGACCAAGGCCCTGCACCTGTCTCTCTTGCAGCTCCTTCTGCTGCTGAAAAACCCTGATTTGGAACTCTGGAAGACCTGAAACTCCCTCCCCTGTCTTTTCCCCTGTCCATGCCTCTCCTCGCCTCTTTTTCTCTCCCCTGTTCTCTCCTCTCTCCTCTTCTTCCTCTCTCTTTTTCTCCTCCTCTACTCTCTCTCTCCCTCTCTCCCCTCCCCACTTCCTCCCTTCCTCCTCTCTTCTCCCCCCTCCCCTCCCCCTTGTCCCTCTCTCCTCTTCTCTCTCCCCTCTCCCCTTTTCCATGTCCTCTCTATCCTCTTCTTCCGCTCTCTTTTTCTCTCTACTCTCTACCCTCTCACTCTCTCCTCTCGTCTCCCTCCTCCACTCTCCTATCTCTTTGTCTGTCTCTGTGTGTGTCTCTGTTTCTGTCTCTCTCTGTCTCTCTCTCCCTCCCCCCACCTCCACCCCTCCTGCCCCTCTGCCTTTTAGAATCTTAAGCAGAGGCGGGGGTGTTTCTCAAAGCACAGGATGGAGGCATTATGAGGATGACACAGACAATCAATTGAAGTAGAAAATTAGTCTGCCACCTAAAACTTCTCGGAGATAAATTACAAAAGTAGTCGCATTGAAGAGAAGCCAACATTGAATTTGTCAACACATTTTGTTATTGAACGACACCAAACTTTGGGCAGCCCCTTTGTCTCCTCAGGTTCTATTTTTACCTTGTCATCATCTGGAAAATAAAATACACAGATTAATCTCTGAAGACTTACTTGGTCTAAGAATCAATGAATTTATACCTGATTTTTGTTGAGTGATTTCTACAGTAAGCACAATTCTAAACACTTTCCATGAGATCCTCACAGCCATCCTTGAGATGCCATTTGACAGAAGAGAAATTAAGCAGCATGAGCCTAGAACTTGACCCAGATCATGGGACTAATTTGGCAGAACCAAAATATGAACATAAATTGCTAGACTCCACTATCCATGATCTCAACTGCTAGGCTGTTTTACTGCCTTATGACATGAAGATTTATATGTAAAATATCAAATAACAAAATGCATCAAATATGATCTGCCTACATTAAGATTATTTTTTCTATTTATTCCTGTACCTTCAAGGTTCTTTTCCTGACACTCAAGTGATGAAACACAGTTTCTCCCCTATCTTACTTTTCCATAACTTACCCATCCACACTTCCATTCAAAAATACTTATATTAATACAAAAGTGAAAATGTAGCATTATTAGCAGTCCAACAACCTGACCCTTTGTGGTTTCAGATGGTGTGTCGTTCATTACCCCTAGTTCAAATTCATTTTTCTCTGGCTTATCATGACTCCCTGACTTTACTATACCAATGTTATAGGTAGAGATGCTCAATCAGCAAAACCCATGAGACTGTATAATTGAGCGAAAGGCAAGTGATTGCTGTGGCATGGGCGTGGTCCATACTTCGATGGCTCATGTATGAGGGCCTGTTCCCCAGGACAGCAGCAATGGGAGAGGTGCCATAGAACTATTGAGAGCCGGGAACTAGAGGGATGTTACTGGGTCACTGTGGTCACTGCTCTGGAAGGAATTAAGGTTCTTGTGGGACCTTGTAACTTGATGAGAGTAAGTTGTTATAAAAGCACAACCACCCCTGACCAGTTTCTCTCTGGCTCCCTGTCACTCCGTGTGACCTCACCCTACCACACATGCTGATGCCACTTACCGTGTGACCCTTACCAGAGCCAAGCCAATGCCAGCACCATGCCCCTGAACCTCCAGAAATTCTGTTCTATAAAAACACCTGGGCTCTAGCATTTCATTATAGTAACAGAAAATGGAATAATACAGTGGCCAAATTACAGTTACTTACAGCTAGCCAGTTGTCTCAGAAAAAAAATTCTCTTTAATATATACTTTATTAAAGCATATTAATTTTATAAAATATTGGGCTTGATTATGGAGATTTTCATACATGCATTTCTCATATTTTGAGCTTATCAATTCCTCCTCAGAAAACAGATTTTTTCTTCTGATATTTTAATTAACAATTAATATCTTAGATTCAATTGGTACTTTATTTTATGTGTCATAATAATTTAATATTTTTTACTTCATATGGTTCCCAGTTTGGGTGTTATATGAAGTTTGATGGAGCCGGGTGTGGTGGCGCATGCCTGTAATCCCAGCCCTGAGGAAGCTGAGGTAAGAGGATCGTTGCGAGTTCAAGACCAGCCTGGGCCACAAAGTGAGCTCAAGGCAGTCTGAACTGCACAGCATGGCCCTGTCTCGAAAAGACAAAAGAAAATTAATTAAAAAGAAATTTGGTAGTAAAAGTCTTCTTCCCTCTGATCCCCAAGTCTCCCAGTTCTCCACCGCACAAATAATTCATATTCTTGATTTCTTGTGCATTTTTCCAGAAATATCTTACAAATTTTGTCAAACAACATATATGTATTTTTGTACATTTCTACCTTTTAGTAGATCATAAACAGTAACATAAAATAAAACAATAAAAAACAGTAACATACCAGATACACAGTTGTATATTTTATGCTTTTTTCCAATCTTATACATTTTTTACTTTTATTTTAGAGAGACAAAAAGCAAAAAAATGATACAGAATTTCAGAGTAAGATGATAAGAAATCAGCAGTGGCTATTACATTGCATATTATTGTCTTCCCAGTAGTTGCTCAGATTACAAGGTACTAGCATGCAAACTTAGTCCAAGATATAAGCACTAACTGACTCTGCGAATGAACTGACAGAAATCAGTAATACAATTACCTCAGCTATCTTGTCCATGCAATCTTTTCCTCTTCTCTTTTCTCTCTTTTCTCCTTTCCCTCATCCTAGCTGTTCTTTCCTTTTGAGTGGTTTCTTTCCCTTTCACTATATCTGTCATATCTTTGGGATCTTATTTACTCTTTCAGTTTCTTACACAAGGGAGACAATACAGTGTTTACACATGTGACTCTGGTATTTCACTTGTGAAGATGGTATTAAGTTGCTTCCATTTACCATAAAAGTGTCAAGCTTATCCTTCTTTATAGTTGAGTAATACCCCATTGTAATAAAACTACCACATCTTTTTTTTAATCGATTTATTAGTTGATGGACATTTAGGTTATTTCCAAGACTTAGCTATTACAAATTGTACTGTTATAAACATGGGTACATATAAATCGCTGTGCTATAATGTTTGCATTTCTTCTGGGGAAATACCCAGAAGAGGAATAGCTGGGTTGAACGGGACCTCTAATTCTAATTTTTTGAGGAGTCTCCACACTGAGTTCCACAGTGACTGCACTAGTCTACATTCCCACCAACAGTGGAGAAGGGCTCCTTTTCCCCACAGCCTCTCCAGCATTTGTTATTGTTTGATTTCTTGATGACGGCCATTCTTCCTAGGGTGAGAAGGAATCTCAGGGTTGTTTTAATTTGCTTTTCCCAAATGACCAACATTTTAACAGAATCATTCTAAAATAATTTTTTAATCTTTTATAGATGCTTGGCATTTCACCATAAAAATATGTGTGCATGTATACATGCATATAAATACAGATATACAAAAAAAAGAGTGGAAGAGAGTAGAAAGGGAGATTGAGAATTATAATGCAAATATGATTTTTAAAATATTAACATTAGATGATCTGGATGTGCAGGACCACTTTTCACCATTTTTGAAACTTTTCTAGAATTTTGAAATTATTTTAAGTTCAAAGAAAATATATGTGCATTTGAAATTTTCATAGATTGCCTGCTACAGAAACTGTATGTTTTTCTCTCCTACCACCAGTAGCATACTAAATTGGCACTTTATATTTACAAAATGCATTTACACTTCATACCATGAGACTTTATTACTACACCAAGAAATAGACAAAGGTATTTTCTCCATTTTTATATAACTGAAGCTTCAATAAATGTAGACAGTAGGAGGACTGGTTAAGAACACAGTCTTTTGAAATAGTAATTATATGCTATTTCACCCCAGTCAGACTGGCAAACATTATAAAGTGTGAAAATGCTTAGCGCTGGCAAGGATGTGAAGAAATGAATGATCTTATAGTGTGTTGGAGGGAGTGTAATTTAGTGCAGTCATTTTGGAGGGCAATTTGGCAATATCTAATAAAAATTGAAGATGTGCCTGTCTTACAGCCTGGGAATCTCACATGGAGCTCTGCTTCCTACAGTGCGGCAGTGTGACTTGCCACACTGAAAAATGGGAGAAACCTATGTGCTCACCCAAAGGAGAATGGTTGAATACGGTGTGGTCAATTTGTTAAGTATGGCAATTGAAGTAAAACAACTAAAAAATTTAATACTGGATAAACAATGCCAATTATAGAAGAATGTGTGCTCGTGATTCATGGTAGGGCCTGGCTATTGGCATCTAGGGATCAAGAGAATAGAGGCCAAGGATGCTGTTAAATATCCTGCAGTGCACAAGACTGTCACTCCAACACACACACACACACACACACACACACACACACACCCCAAAGAATTATTTGGCCCAAAATCTCAACAGGGTTGGCACTGAGAAGCCAACCTATAGTCAAGGTCACAAAATCCTGATCCAGGCCTCCTGACTCCCAGAGAGTCAGGACTCATGTCCCTCCCACATATCAGGTTACTAGACTGACCTTTCTGCAAAGCAGGTGGATGACAAGAGTGGCACTGAACTTTCTTCCCACCTGTCAGCTTCATTCTGGGTAAAACTCTACGTCTTACTAAGCAGAACAACTACCAACCACATAGAGTTTTCTCAAATCTTTTTCACATAAATTAATAAGTCATCAGTTACTCAATGAGTTCAAACTTTTAAATCATGAAAATCTAGTCATCATTTCTGAAAGGGCTTCCCTGGCTTCTCCCTCATTACACGTGAAGGTCTGTTTGGTTTTCACTGTCTTATCTAAAGAAAGGAACCAAACACCAAGTGAGTGGAAAGTTTCCAGAGCTTTGTGACCATGTCAGACCAGTCCTCTAATTCACCAACCCTATTTGTTAATCTTTCAGTTGTCTTTATAAACATACATCTGGAAATTATGAAGATGCAAACATCGTTGGGTTAAACTGATAATGGTCACACAATGTAAAGTGAGTTATTGTCCTAAAAATAGCAATGCTTTTGATCTGATTGATTCTAGCACAGCTTGTGGGAAACACTCCCTATTCTTTTAGTGGTGTATCAGGAATATATACACTTTCTTTTTGCTTTATTGTAGGCACCTATTTGTTGAAGCCGGCATTGCACATTCAGAGAACAACTTTGAGCCCCTGCTGTCATCTTCTGTGCCGTAGATTTGGAGAAGGTAGGAAGACCTCCTTTCTGAACTCACTTTCTCTATTGTCTGTTTTGGCAACCCAGGTTCTTGCCAGTTGTCTCAAGGGATATAGAAATGATGAAAATTATTGTAATTATAATTTTTTCATTGGAATTATTATACCATTAGACCACGATCCAAATAGGGTTGACTCTGAATTAGAGGACTGGTCTGACATGGTCACAAAGCTCTGGAAACTTTCCACTCACTTGGTGTTTGGTTCCTCTCTTTAGATAAGACAGTGAAAACCAAACAGGCCTTCATGTGAAATGAGGGAGAAGCCAGGGAAGCCCTTTAAGAAATGACAACTAGATTTTCACGATCTAAAAGTTTGAACTCATTGGGTAACTGTTCCATACAAGTTCTAGTTTGTACTTATCTGTATATATGTCCAACAGGCCCAAGGAAAGGAAAGTCACCAAGAAAAATGGTATAAGCAGTACAAAAGGCATGGGGACTCCTGGTGTCTTTGAGTTCTAACTTTATGTTTGTAACTGACCAAGTGACTAAGACAGGGTCACTTGACCTCTCAGTTTCCTCATCTGCAAAATAAGAAATTTGGACTGGATCATTTTGAAGGTAGTGTTCTGAACTTTTAAAATTTCTCACATTTGTGAAGGTTAAAACAATGATTTAAAGCAATTATTCCCAAAATATGGTGGGCTTTGGGGACCATGCTTGCCCCACTCGCCCAGTGGAGTGATAGACTGAGAGTCTATCGAACGTCACACAGGATGACCGGTTTCCATCATTGCAGTGCTGACTGAAATCCTCATTCTAGATCCACTGAGTTGAAATCCCTGAGGTAGAAAAGCGTGACTTTGTCTTTTTAATGTGCTCTCGCTGGTGTTTGGAACACTGTTGTGTTTGAAAATTGCTTTCTCAACCCTAGGCAGCACCAATCTGTTCTCGCAAGCACACAATGCTATCAGATATGATGAGCAAGGTCTGTACCAAGCAGAAACTCTCTGGACTTGCCTTGCATTTTTAGAAGAATTAGCAAGATCAGGTTCTGATGGCTGTTTTACCTTTTGACTCATGTCTCTGCCCATTCCCTTTGGCATAATCTTCCACTCAACACTTAATTTGCTGTGTCTGAGTGTCTAATAGAGGCTTCTTGGCTCCCTCCCCTTGACGGCCATTGAATGAGAATGCAATTCTTTTGCAAATAACCATAGAAGGATGATACCACTTAATGTCATCTCCAAATGTGGACCATGTCAGTCCACGTCACTCCCTGCAATGTCTCAGTCACCACCTTCTTACCTGCAATCTGCTCTTTGGCTGGGAGGGTTTGGCTTTGCTTTCAAAGGGGTCATCACTATGAAATTACCAAGAAGACATAGTCAGGTAAATGACATTTGCATAGACAGCCTTGGTAGCAGATTCCTAGAGAAAATGAACCATGTCCAGAGATCCCAAATCACGCAACACCGAGCCATGGCCAGAACTCAAGACTGAGAAGCAGAAAACCACTCTGACTGTACTGTCATAGATTTCTCTTGCTAATTCAGGATTATGTAGCATTTCACGCTTTCTAGGTTGTGTTCCCTGAACCTTTAAGGAATCACAGGGACCCCTAAAGAGACTTATGTCTCAGAGGAAAACTAAATCCCAGCTTTGAAATACAAACTGTGATTCCCAGTACTGCCTACAGAGCCCCCTGCCAGGATCAGTCTAATTGCTCTGTGGGTGACTGTTGCTCTTCTCCAGAGCATCAGCAGATATGATTTTCTGCCATCAAATAAAGGGAAATGGAGCCTTAAGAATATAGTGTCGCTGTTGTCTGCTGCGGATTGGATATAAAACTCTTCTCCCAAATCACAGGCAAGGCATTATATGTGATCTGTCAAGTAAAATACTAACAAGTGCCCCTTCATGAAAGAGCCACTCACCCTTAAAGAGCATTCCAGACAACACCCACTGCTGGCTAGAGACGGATGTGGGCTTTATTTGATTTGGGGTTGATTTATTTGTTTGTCTTGCTTCTAGACCAGCATAACTTGGATTTAATGTCTCGAATACTGAATCCAATACTTCTAGGTTCACTGACTTGTTATTATTTAGCATTTATGAAGTATATGTCAATGCACTTGGCACTTTACAATGACTCATAAAAAGGCACGATCCTGGCCGTTGCACATAAGGTTGCTATCAGTTGAATTACTGCCAGTGTGGAAATGATCACAGGACAGCTCCAGATATCTTTTTCCCCCCCAAAAAAGCAACTCTGAGTCCCAGTTCCTTATTGCATTTGACCCCAAACAGAGATGTGGTAGCTGCTACCACCATTTTGACATCACTATTGCAAAGTTATGCATTCGGTGCCTACCGCTTGGCACTTAGGAACAGCTGAGCAAGCATGGGTGGCTGGAGGATGGATGGCTGGGTAGTGCTCTCCCTGGTGGACATGTCTCGTTTTCTATTTGTTCCTGCACTCAAAGCTTTATTTATGCACCTTACAAACCATGTGCTTATAGAGCTGGCTGGCTTCGAAAGGAATTGATACTTAAGTGGCTTTTTGCAATGAGCATGAGATCAATATATCTATGAGGTGGACAGAGACATAATGAGAAACCGCATATATCAGCAATATTATATCCATGTCAATTTCTTAGTTTTAACATCTTCCTAGAATTATGTACAACATTATCATTGGAGGAAGTTGGGTCAAGAGTCCAGAAGACAGATTCCTTGCAGTAATTTTTTTTTTAATTTTTATGAATCTGCAATTATTTCAAAAAAGCAATCATACGAACTTGAACTTCACACATTCCTACTCACATCTCACTGACCTCACCTTCCTGTCTCTACACCCTCTACAGAGAACAGCAGTACAGAGCATGTTCATTCAGGACTCACAACAGAACCAAGGCCAGAACAGAGTTATATGTGTAAGGGGCTGGTGGGGAGAAAACACTTGTAAATTATAAGGCAAGAGGGAACAGGAGTGCGTAAAAAGTGTCATGCAGTTCCAACACCAATAAAAGGAGTTCTGGAAGGAAGGATCAGAGAAGAAGGACCCTCAGACCACACACAGTGAGGAAGAATTCCAGCCAGAGCCAATATGGAGTCCCTGAGCAAATGTCCCATGGTGGAAGAGCTCTTGGTGGAGTAGAGGACAAACAGCTCAGCCACCAGCTGGAACATCTTGGCCTGGGACAGATACTGCAGAATCCAAAGGTGCAAAGACAACTGGGAGATGTAGGCAGCTTTGCTACCAGAGTGGGTCATCTTAAGGGAGACCTCAATAGGATGCCCTCCAATCCACCATGCCAGGCCTTTTTTTTAGTCTTCACTTCTCCATCAGTCCTTTATTGACTCTAGCATCTTGTCCCTCTGTTAGCCTCGTATTAACAGCTCTCAAACCAAAGAGAACTCCATCTTCATCTCCTCCTCATGTCTGCTCCCTGCCTACCCAGGGCAGCATAAAGGAAGTCACTAAGCCAATCCAGCTGGTTGGCCATATGTGTGTGTGGTCCAGTCAGATGGCCCTTACTGCTCCTCTGTACCTTTTCTTTGTCTCCTCTGGATTCTGTCACACTGTGCGTGTCCCAATCTGTCCTCTCATCAAGTGCTCAGGTGATATGCATTCTGGCTCTTGTCTGGAGATGGTCGGGCCTCCTGAGTGTTCCTCAGCTGCCCTGCACATCTGCGGCTGCCCTCATCCTCTCCTTCCTCCTGTAAACCTTGAAGAATAGTCACCCTCCCTCCCATCACCTTGTGCTGGTCTCTCGGTTGCTCCCACCAGCCTGCATTGGTGACACTGCTTATTCCTTTTCCATTCTTGCCTTTCTTTCTCAGTTCTACTGGATTTTTCCTCCTGGCTTCTAAATATTGGCTCCTTTAGCAGCAGCTAAACTTTCTCTGTGTCCCCTACCCCCGGAGCTGTCCTTACGTATCACTCCTTCCTCTTCATCGCGCCATCTGACACGTAGTCCTAGGTCTGCTGCCTACTCCCCTTTCTCACCCAATGTTTACCCCATTCCCCCTTCCCCCACTCTACAGAAGCCCCTCGCTCATGGTCCTTACTGCACCCCACTCCTCCCTTGGGTCTCATCTTCCATGACCTCTCACCTCATTTCTCACCTCCCTTTCTCTCTCCAAATCCTATTCTCCTTGGGCCACACTACTCTTGATTCTCCACCCGTCTCTCCCTCCTTAGATTTTCTGACTTCTTAGCATTGGGCCTAAATACATGTCTCATCACTCTGCATCTTCCCAGGCTCTGTCTTCCCTGCCCTTGCTTCGCCAACGTGTTCTATCCCTTCCCATTCTCATCCATATTCACCATATGATGGTGACTCTTGGCACTCTTCAAGGCCACTTAGTTTCAACTCTGATTTCCCTTTTAAGTTCCCAGACAAGGTCCCTCTGCATCTTGCCAGAGGGTCACATTCCAGGCCTGTACCTTTCCATGGTCTCTTCACTACCTATTTTTCCTGCTCGTCTTAATGAGATCCCTCAGCCTGTCATTCGGGTTGGCATCTTGCAGTCAGTGTGGCTGTTACATCCATTGTCCTGGTCCCCTTCTCCTCCCAGCCTCTGTTGCCAGGGTCACTACCCCAGCACCAACCCTTACTGCTTGCCCTATGGGTTCCTACAGATGCCTCTCCCTTAGCCTCCTCCAGACCATCGTACTCTCTGATGGCAATTTTATTGTTCTAAAAGCATAGCTTTCAGCATGTCCATTTTGTGCTGAAAACTTTTGATGAATCTACACTGAATAGTCAACCCCTTCCTGTCCAGCAGCTAAAAATAATCTCTAAGCTAAGCTGTCATATTTTCTCCACATGTTTTTCTTTTAGCACTCATTATTGACTGTCTCATTTTCCTAGCTCTGTCCCCACCCACCACTGCCCCTCAAAGAAATAAAGATGAGATGTGAATGTGTTTCCCCCTTATTCCTAACCTGCTCCTACCTGCTTTCACGTGGAATAATCATCACCTGAGAAGGATGCAGAAGGACATCTTGTTGGTTCTACTCTTTAATGCAGATCATAGCATATCAACACAGAGTGAGAGTCTGAGATTACCCTGCCTGGATTCAAATGGCCTAGGCTTGGATATATAATATGCTTCTCTAAATGTTAGTTTGTTCATCTATAAAGTAGATTAATCATATATGTGTCATTATATTGACTAAAGAAGATGACAGACCTGCCACATGTGAAGCCAAGCATGGTGTCCAAGTGCTCAGAGCTAACTGTGTTATCACCACTGTCACGATTGCTTCACCACACCCGCAGCATGCCATGGTCCACATCTTCATAATTCACTCTTTTGGCAGGACAGACTAACTTGGGAATTGTATGCAACTAGTGAATTCATATCCTGACTGCTTCCACAGGCTGGTGAAGAAAGCATACTTGCTTTATTGAATGAAAATAAGAATAAATACCTGTTTTCAAAATTGTTCAACAATCATCTTCTGCTTTGAACACAGGCAACACTGAAGTATGAGCCAGCTTGCATCAGCAGTACATGAAATTCCAATGTTCGGCTCCATCCATGTCAACACTTGCTGTTGTCAAACCATAATATTTGTCAAGTTATTGGGCATGGAAGTGATTTCCCATTATGGCTTGAATCTGTGCATCAGTTGGCCATTTAGTGACATGACTGTTCAAGTATATTGTCCATTTTTCTCATGAGTCAGCTTTCTTTTTATGTGTGCATTAGTACTGTCTTTGAAAAGGCCATAGTAGAGTTTGAATTAAACCTAAAGAAATCTTAGTACAGTTGGGTAACATATCCATGAAGAAAGAAAGAGGAAAGTACAAAGACAATTCTTTACATAACCTCTTTTTCCAAATGGCTTTGAAGAAAATAAAGACTTCTTCTCCAAGCAAGTCAATGACTGTAGAGATAAATCCCTGTAGGAGAAATTTCTGCATTCCTCATGCATTCACTGAAAATGTGACTGCAAGCACAAGGCCATATTAAATGGCAATAATGCACCTGAAATAGCTCATTCAGGGCAAGGAGACTCATTATTGAAGCCAACATGGCCATCGACACTTGTTAGCTTGCCTCTGAAGAACAAAATACCAAGCAACAAGTGCTTAAAGTGAATGAAATTGTATCCAGTTCTTGATGTGATGAAAATGCTTTGGGCTCAGGGCCAGAGAATAGATTTGGACCATAGATTGGACTTTTTTCCAGGGCCTTAAATTTAAATGACTAGAATTATTTTTAAAGTACCATATTTCTTGGTGTTTTGGAATAAAATCCTGATACTTCGTTTTTATAAAACTTTATACTGCCAAAGTGAGCCATCTTTGCTCTTACTCATGTGATGCATAAAAGTAGATAGCATATCCCAGTGTGTAGACAGCACGTGGTAAAGACAGCTCTTACAGCCTCCCTTGACCCACAACACACAGATGCACACACTCCACATAGAGACACATATGCAGAGACATGTTATATGTACATTGCTCAAGCATACTCATATATCCATGCACAGATACAGAGACCTATCATATATGCAGTGTATATGTATGCATACACAAACATGCATGCTTGCATACACAGAAATACATTATATTCACAGTGTACATATATACCCACCATACATGCACATCTATACAAATATATAACAAATATACATAATATATTTGCATATGTATGTGGCAATATACATATTATGCTTATATTTATATATACACATGCACCTAGACATACTACATGCACACACATATATACATACACACATACAACTGACACTTTGTGCCTAAAAAAACCCAAGGCAAATATACATTTTTATCAAGGACTATAAATTATATATCTTGACCTCTAAACACACCAAGTGTTATACTATGGAACTTCTACGCTTGCAGTTACTCAACTATTCAAATACCTACCTCCCAGGCTGGGCATGGTGGCGTACACCTGTAGTCCCAGCACTCAGGAGGCTGAGGCAGGAGGATCATTGTGAGCTTGAGACAAGCCTGCACTACAAAGTGAGCTCAAGGCCAAGCTGAACTGTGCAGCAAGAGCCTCTCAGAAAAACACACAAAAAAACCCTACACCCTGTGATAAATATAATCATTATGTACAGCAAAATATACTAATGAAAAAGTGCCTAGAAAATAAAAGAACACAGAAACCATTTTAGAATTACTAGTATGTATACATTTTAATTATCTAGAAATTGAAATCAGTTACATTTTAAGCATAGAAAAGTAGACCTCAAAGTATTGGTTTTTTATTAATTTTATTCAGAAACAAATAGCAATGAGAGTTTCAAAACTGATTAGTAGGACAGTTTCAATAATTAATACTTTGTATATTGTTGTCTTTATAGTGGTTATTCATAGTACAAGATGAAGACATGATAACCTATCCAAACACTATTAGTACAAATCTTTATTCTCATTGAGCTAAGAGAAAGTAGCTGTATATGTATCTTATTTTGTATATACAGATACAAAATGGTCCTTCATTTGTTTCCCCTTTCTTTGTTTAGTTTTGTCTGAGATGGGTATTCCATTGCCATTTAAATATTGTAGGTGCATGAATTCAGCAAAATAATCCAATATAGTCCAGTAGTGCATAATAGTAGTGTGTTATCCGTAGGACTGGCATTATTTTAAGAATATCACACATCTAAAAATAGACTTACATCAAGATGAGAGCATTGAGAAGGAAAATCTGTTGGGACTCTCATTTGTTTTAAATGAACAAACAGACTAGCAGTAAGAGTCACCATGAGATCCCTTCAGCTAGAAAGAGTCCCTTCCACAGAGGCAAAATCAAGTTGATTCCAAAAGCTCAGCCCCGCCAGCACCTCGGGGTCTGTGAGTGGCAGTGACCTGCTGGCCGTCTAGGGATGCAGTCAGGCTGGAGTCTGCCTTTCTAATCTGTTTATCCATAAGCCCTGTGCCCACAGCTCCCAATCTGGGTGGGAAGGTGGCACCTGTGAATAAAGACTTCGCAGACCCGGGGGACCTAGGAGTCCATTAGTCACGCCCCACTGATCCAAACTCCTGGCCACCAATCACTGATCACCACCAGGAGTGCCTGGTGTGCAGGACACCTTCTTTCTGGGGGCCCCTTTGATTTCTGTGTCATTCTTCATGCATCAGCCTGTGTGCCCAACCTTGTCTCAGGATATTTATCTGGAATATCCCATCACTTGCGGCAGTACTCAGAAATACTCCCAGCAGATCTTCCCCATAGCATGGAAATCCTTCAGGGTGCTGCTATTACATTTTCAGGTTCTGTTGTTATGACAGTGTTACTGTGGATAATGTTTCCCATAATTCTTTGGGTTCCTTCCACACTTGTGCCCTATTTCGCAATGCAAATATTCTCATGGAGCCTCTAAGAAGTGGCAGCTGAGTAAGGGCAATCTGCAGAGACCAAGAAGAACTGTAGATCCCAGAGGACCTTCTATTGGAGCAATGCTACCATTCGCAAACCCAATGTGACCTCCATGAGTATCCAACACAAGCAGAGATCAAAGAGCCCAAATCCTGTTTGCACAACTCTTTCTTTCAAGGGAAGGCAGCTGTGCATGAGGCAATTACCTTGCAAAGCTTCTGGACAGCAGGAAACTATTCAAAGCTGGTGATGAAAAGGAGCCCAGATCCAACTGGGAATGAATATTTGAGGCCTTCTCTGCCGTCTCTAAACTTTGGTGCTGTGACATCAGTGATCACTTTACAGTTTGTTAGAGAGTTTTTATCTTCATCATTATGATTTCCAAATAAGTGAGGCAACTGTTGAGCGTAAATCCAAATTGAGGCACTAAGCAAACTGTACCAAAAAGAAAAACACATGATGTGGGTTGCTTTTGTGTATTTCTTAAGATAGCTTTCTGTGCCTGTAGGATAGTGACACAATTGGAGCAAAACCATGATGGAAGATATTCACAATGTAGTACTTGCTGTTATATGGGATTATCTGTTCCATCTACCAAAAAGAATGTTCCAGACATGTTCAATATAAATTGTAAATATGAGTTTAGCAAGTTTAGCAAAATCCCATTAGCTTCTGTGGATCATCAGCCTCAATGGGTATGAACTGAATGAAAACAACAGTGGGAGGAAGACACAGCTCCAACGAAACAGGATCTGACCACTACCTCCTAAACTGTCTAGTGCCTGCTGAGTAATATATTCAGTTTCTCAAGCATGAGCTATTTGTAGCCAAGATTTATCTCTGTATGGTAAGATAGATGAAGGCACACTGATCTCTCCACACCTGATAGCCACTTCCAAATCTTGATCCCTGCTTGTTATCACCTAACCCAACTGAACAGAGATGGGTCCAACCAGAGCCTTGGGCTTCACTCCAGTTTTCATGCCTTAAGTCACTCAGCAGCTCTCTTAGTTGCCTTCCATAGCAACAGAATATTCGGTCCATTTGGGCTATGGCCCAGACTCTGAGTCCTGCTTCAGCCCCAGGATGTGCTATGCACATCGTTACTTGACTTGTTAAGGCCACTGTCCCTCCAGGTACAACTTCTTGCCTGGAGGCCACATGATCCATCATCCCATAGCACCACCCATTTCTTACAAGGGCGCCCTCAGGACTGCCTTTCTCACCTACTTCCCCAAACTCCAGCTGATAGCAATACCACTGACACCTTGAAACAGCCCTCTTTAGGCCTGTCCTGCACTCAGCAGAAGCCTGGAGAGATCTCAGCAGCCTCATCTCTGCTTGTGTAGCATAGCTCTCATCCCCTTATTGAATAACTGCTTCTAAGCTCCGGGAAGGATGTTACATATCCAACAGCATTTTCCTTTGGATTTTTCCAAGACAGCATCTTGTAAATAGCTACAGAGAACTGCAGAAATAACTGATCCCCTCAAAAATAAAGTCTTCCTGGCAGGCACAGTAGTACACACCTGTAGTCCCAGTACTCTAGGAGGCTGAGGCAGAACTCTGCAATTTAGTAAGATCCTATCTTTAAAAAAATTTTTTTAAGTTTTGTTTTAAAGGCTGAGGCTGTAGGTTATTACAAAGGTCTTTGGTTCAATACCTAGCACCACAAAAAATAAATATTTCTTCCATGTCTCATGTGATCCTTTGAATTTGTCTAACATTACTATGTCATGAATGCTGTCTGGCCATAGCTATTTATATGCATAGTCGAGATACAAAGAGGGTCCGGCCAAATAGCTCAGTGGATTAAAGCGCCTGCAACAGGGGCTAGGGGTTCGATTCTTGGGCCTGCAGTGCGGGCCATGCCCCCAGGACATGCTGAGCTAGCAAATGAGACTGGGCATGGTGACATGCACCTGTAATCCCAGCTCTTGGGAGGCTGTAAACAGGTGGATCACTGTGAGTCCGATCTAGTGGTGAGACCCTGAACACCCTGCAGACCCTTCCCTAAAACACACACACACAAAAAAAAGAAAGAAAGAAAGAACTCAGTGGATCCTGATCTTAAAAGTTCTACTTGACAGATGCCACGAGCACCAAGTCTTCCTGCCAATGATGATAGTGACCCACTGAACAGAGGTTACCTGGTTGTTGAGGTGGGCATGCAAGTAGGTAGGCAGTTAATAGTGGGGGACAGAGGATCCACAGAGCATTCTAAGTGCACAGAACTTTACATTGTGAACTGGCCTCAGGGAGCTGGGCTCTCCTTTTGCCCCTGCCCTAGCTTATCTGGTGCTACCCTGGCTAGATCCTGTGTGGTCTATTTTCCCCTCTACATGAGGAGGAAGTTGACCAGAGGTCTCTTCACCCCAAATCTTCCATGTTTTCATAAATACACATGACTCAGAAGTCTCGTAGCTGCTTAGGAATTGGAAAAATTCTAACAGAAGCAACACTTACCAACTGCTGCTTCCATAGAATTTTCTGCTGGACTTAGACACGCATTATCTCAGCACCTGACATCATTATGTCATTCCATCCTCAGAGTCTTTCCAAGAACTTGATATATTGGTCTCATTTCACAGAAGTGTAGAAAGTTCTCAAGGAAGTTAACTGACTTTGTTAGGATCACGGCACTAATAAATAACAGAGCAGAGACTTCATTCCAGCTAGGATAGAACCAAAGTACTTCACGAGAAGCAGTAAGGCGCTCCACAGCCTCTGCTTGTAATGCTCAGTGTCCGAATCATGGCATGTTTTCCTTCCTGCCCGCTCTATGCTCCCAATTTGCCCCCCTTTCCTGTCTTCTAAAAGACATGTGCTGCTGTCCCTTTGGTTTGTATGAAAGGGTAGTGTCTTGAGTGTCTTGTTTTATAGTTTTGTAAATCCGGCCTTTCCAACAAGATGAGGATCAATAATAATAACTTGAAAAGCACATATGAATTTCTTAGCAGCTGCTGGCAACATGAAACATAAGTGAAGAAATGACTCAAAGACTTTGTAAGACGATCATGTATAATCCTCCATATCTGGACACACAGGCCTACTGTGGATCATCTATACTTTTGCTGAGATCATCTTTGAATCACAGGCTCTAGCAGTGCAGGGCAGCATCCAGCTTCCAGCAGCATCTAGCTTCCAGGAGCATCTAACTCATCACCCAGGCTTTGCCTCTCATGAAAGCAAAACACTTTTGTTTCTTTGAGAAAAACTGAAGTGCCACATCACCACCCAATAGATAACCTCAACTGGGTGACAGCTATTTATGTGCCAAGTTCTAAGGAAGTAGACATTTTGTACAAATTAGAGAATGTCTCCAGTTCAGAATCATCCCATGAACATGGTCCTCATAGTCTGTATTTGGAAATAATATTTTTCAGGTAGTACGCCCAGTCCTCAATATTTGCAGATTTCATATTTGTAAAGTTGCTGACTAATGAAATTCCACTGTAATTCCAAAATCAGTCCTTGTGAAATGATTAAGGTTAGTCACCAGCACACGCAAAGAAGAGAAAAGTTTGTGTGCCAGCCATGCACATTCCCAGCCGAGGTCGAATGAGGTGACATTTACTTCTTATTTGATTTTTCATTCTATAAACAGGTGTTCCTCTTACAATACCACATTTTTTACATTGTGTGCTTTGGGTTGGTGATTTTATCACTTAAAATTCCACCTAAGCGCAGCAACAAAATACTTTCTTGTGCTTCTAAGTACAAGATGGCTCTGATGTGCCTTACCAAGAAATCATATGTATTACATAAACATTCTCCAAGGTTGTATGATAGTGCTGTTGGCCCTGAGTTCAATGTGAAGGAAGTAACTATATATTTAATAAGGAGTCTTTAAACAAGAACACACATAAAACAAGGCTGTGTATTGATCAGGTGAGGAAAATGTTAAGAGGCTTGCAGGAACCTATGCCCCTATTTCCTCTAGGACCAGTGGCTCAGTATTCACTAATTTGGTGTCCATAGTGACTTTATAAAACATAACTACTGCAAAAATGAAAATCAATGTACTTCCAAATATAACAATTCCTAATAATACCTTGAGATATTTCTTGGGACCACCAGGGAAGTATGGCACTACTGACCCCGGGCCATTTTCTGCTTCATGAAAGATGAGAACTTACAAAACTATCCTCATCCCTGTGCTATGGTGGGCAGATTTTCCCAGTATTCAGTTCCGCTGGGTAACCAGGAGCATCCAGGGTCTCTTGCTGTTGAGAGGTAGGCAAAGAAGTGGTCCTTGACCTCAGGAGTGTCCATCTTTATTGAAAGGAACCACCTTAAGGTAGCGAGTGATTCCAGATCAAAAGGAAAGAAGGGGAAACACCTTAGAATTCGCAGGGAGGAGGGCAAGTTCCCTGTGGCGTAACTTAAGGGAAACAGGCCATTTTTCTAATAGCAACCTTGAACTGTTAATTTTGTGTTTCCTCCCAGAAATTCCACAAAGGAAGTTCAGCTTTAGCCAGAGCTGCTAATTAACTCTAAAGTTTCTACTGCATCAGCAAACACCTAAGGACCACCCTAGTGTTTGTCTCTCTCCTGACAGAAGTAAAAAAACTGATATAGGTGAGAATTGCACCATAGGAAATCCCTTTTTCTCTATGGGAAATGGTTGCTGTATTTCTCTCAGCTTGATTATTTTGGAGACCTTGTGATCTTACACCTGAAAAAACAGAATTTATGGTACTCAGTATAAAAATAGTAATGTTAATTTATTAAGGACCCAATTTATGTCAGGACTTTGCTGGATGCCGGGAACATAGGTATAAAAGGCATAGTCTTTTCCTCTAAGCATCTCAAGTTCAAATGGGAAATTTTGGCCATTGTAAGTGTGGGATAAAAACTGTGGGAAAAGGAAAAGGAGGGGGATTTGGGGCCACACAGAACACAGTGGAAGCTTGGGGGAGGGTGTGCTTCTTGCTTGAAGACTGTTGAAGGTAGAGAGGAATTACCCAAATGGTTCAGGTGAACCAGGAAGGATGGCTCACACCTATAGTTCCATCATTTGGGAGGCTGAGGCAGGAGGATTGCAAGGCCAAGGCCACCCTGGACTACATAGCAAGTTCAAGACTGGCCTAGACTACAAAGCAATATACCATGTCACAAAAACATGCAGTAGAGTTGAACATTCCTCAAGGTGGGATCATGTTATGAAACCCTAGAGCACGGATGGTGAATGAGCTCTAAAAGGTTTGCCACCACTGCCCTAAACATAGCAAAGAGTTCTAAGACATTCTGTGACCCAGAGCATAGAGTGTCAAATGCAGGAGTTACAAAGGAGAAGGCTAGAGAGAGGCAAAAGCAGATCATGAGCACATCCTTGAAGGCTAAGCAGGCAGGCAGCATCCTCTGAAGGATCTCACAGAGGCCAGCTGAGCCATCACAGCTGCACTATGTTAAAGTGGACCAGTTAAAGTGGTGTAGTGAATGCACACAGGGCCATGCATCTCTGAGAATGAGAACAGTAAGCTTTTGGAAAAGTCACCAGATAAATAAACCAAGGGAGGAGGACTAGAAGGAATATAAATCGTACATAATTCTCTGTATCTAGATGCAGACAACTAATGTGAATCATCTATAATTTTGCTGAGGTCACCTTTAAAGCATACACTCTGAGGGTGCTGACAGTGTGGGACTTATTCCAGCTCCCAGCATCATCTAGCCCATCACCCAGCCAATACAAACTCCTGGGGTTGAGTTCAGGAGAGAGTTTGGGCTGGAGGTGGTGACTTGGTAGTGGATGCAGAGAGGATCGCTGATGCCAGTGGCTGGCATTACACAGAGTAAAGTGTGCACAATTGAGATCAGAAGACAGTTACAGAAACTCCGTGCAGGAACATGAATATTTTAGGGATTAAAAATGGAAGAGATGTCTAAGATGAAAGCCTGAAGACAAGTAGCCACAAATAAAGGCAAATACAACAGCATCAGGTAAGGCAAAGGAGAGTTTTATGAAGGAGGGAGTGATCAACACAACACAGTGATGCAGGGAAGGAAAGCATGTTTTAATTGGCCGCACCATGGAGAATTTTTAGCGGGGAAAGAAAAATGAAAGGTTGGGTGGAGACGCCATGAGGAGAGAAGCAATAAACACAGGCATTATGTGGCTAAGGTAGACTTTCAAAGGAGCAAGAAGGTAGGAGCAAGTGGAGGAGGGAGGAAGGGTAAGGAAGGCGCCTCTGCTCTGCCTGAGGTAACCTAGCTAACTGCACACTCTGGGGCTGCTGGGACAAGGGAGCATCTCCAAACTGTACAAGCTTCACACGGGAAAGGCCACATGATGGAAACCTCCTAGTGAGGCAGCGAGAGGTAGAGAAGAGACTTGAGACTCAAGGAGGCTTTGGGTGAGGAGCTCTGAAAAGGATATCTTTGGTGAGGACCTATGAAGAATAATAACATAGCATCAGATTAAGATCCAGACCATCTATGGCTTCTTCTCCCTGGCTTTTCACCTTAGGCAGGGGCTCTCTCAGAGCCTGAGTATGCTCAGCTGTAAAGTAAGGCAAATACTGTCTGTATCCCCCATATCACTGGCTAGAGTGAGAATTAAACAGGATAATACGTGTGAAGAGCACCTTGGAAATTTGAAAGCCAGACGGCTGTGAGATGTTGTCGTGTGAGAAGAGGGGCCTTCTTGCTGCCCTCTGCCACTGGCTGAAGTGCCTTTTTCTGTTGAAGTTATTTCAGGCACCATGGAAAGCCTTTCTTCCAAACTGCAGGCAGAATCTCTTCCGGGGACTTCTATCGTTTTCTCTTGCCCACTCGAGAGGGAGAGCTCTGTGGATGCAGAAGACAATAAAAAAAAAAAATTTTAAATAGCCCCTGTTGCAAATCACTTTTGCAATCATAGAAATATGTGTGAAATCTGGGCAAACATGTTTCTTTCTGAATATGTACTCTTCCCTATTATAACACTTTAGAAAGAAATCTTTGTGGAGGTCACCACCCTAGAGAAAGATGGTGTCACAACACACCTTCCAAGACAGCAGTGTCATAGAGCAAACAGGCTACCCAGGTATTCATGTTCTTCATTCTTATAGTTTTAAATTAATCTTTCTCTCCAATCCCAACAAAATGTGCACTGCCACAATGTGTGTCATGTTGTTGATGATATCGGTATTTTTAATCAATATAAAAATTAAAACACCTGTGTTGGATAATTTAGACTAAAAACAGAGGCCAAAAACTGAGGTGTCAGCTCTAAGACAACATTCTGCCCACCTCATGTTGCAGGTGAAGACTATGTTTGCATATAGATTTATATAACCCATATAGTTTATTAAATTGATGTTTATGTTTAAACATGCCACTGTCCACCACCTCTTAACACACTGGAAGCTCAAACAACACAATAGGGCTCCTATTCCCCCAAATGCCAGGTGATCAGAGCTGAGGGGCTCTGCCTTCAAGAGCCCCATCCTCCTCTGCAGCCTCCTCAAGCTGGCTCCCACAGGTCTGGGAGATTGCCAAGACTTGGACCCCCTGATTTAAAACCAAACCAGTAAAGTACAATGGAAGGGAAGCAGTTTGTTTCTGAGCATAAAGCAGCTAAAATAAAGAAAAAGCAAGTACCCTTTCACCAGCCCAAATACTTCAGGTGCAGTGCTTGGTTCTCAGCTCTAAGACAACATTCTGCCCACCTCAGTAAGGGGCTCTGCACAAGTTAAAGTCAAATATTTTCCACTGTACACTTCCTGGTGTGATAGAGATCAAAACAAATGAGGCCATTGCCTTTGCAGAAGGCCTGCTGCATAGTACAAAAAGAAAGGTTTTTATTACTTTAAAGGCAGAGGCAGTTGGCCAAAAGATTCCAGAATGCTCTTCCTATCCTCACAAGGTCAAGAAACTGATAACCTGTGCCTGAATGGAAAGACATCTGGTAGACCACATTTCTCTTTCAGAGTTAGGAAAATAGAGCTCATTCTAGGTTTATTCATACCGACCTACTGGCCATGGCCAGCCTGTGCCACATAGAAGAAATATTCCCAAGCAGTGCATTCTTTGGCTCTTGTCAAGTGGTCTGTTGTCTGTGGAATTTCCTATTCTCCAGTCTCAGAGCAGAAAGCAGCCCCCTCCCTACCGCTTTGGCCGTCATGAGACTTAAAGAGGATCATTTGTTTTCATTACAGCCCTTGAAACCCTTCTTTCCCTCCTCATTAATGAATTTCCAGTCTTTCATCCAAAAACAAAAACAAAAAAACAAACACAAAAAAGGATCTGGCAGAGGACGCAGTTAAGTGGCTGGCGCGCAAGGCTGTGCCGGCTTTCCGAGAGGAGACGGCCATTTACTGATTGCAAGGAGGGGTCGACATCCTTGCTTAGTATGCTAATTTCATCTCGTGCATTTAACATTCAGATCAGGTCTGTACAGGCCCTCCAGAGCCGCAGAGTCCAGGGATGGGTGGCTGTGTCTGCCTTGCAGCATTGGACATGCTCTGCATGAATTACATAAATATCCAAACCTTCTGTCTGTGCCGGCCGACTTCGCTCTTTCCCTCCCTCTCTGAGAGACACACAGACACAGAGCCCGCACATGCAAGCACACACTTCATGTCACGCCAACACACGCATGCACAAGTGCTCCAGATGGAGGTCTCTGTGGATGCGGAGGACCACAGCAGAGTCCCCGAGTCACCCACGTCTGGCATAACTCCCCCTCCTTGGGTCTCCGAGGCTTGCTTCTGCAGGATAAATGTCTGCTGCTCAGGAAACTTGGAATGTGCTGGGGACTCCAAACTAAGGAAGCAATATGAAGATAAAAAACTCATTCAGAAGAAAGCTATCTTATTTGACCTTCCAGTCCCCGAAATCCTAAAACAGCCCCAGTGCCATTCATGGGAAAGATCCATATAGCTCAGTTAACCAAATGCCCAGAAAGAAGGAAAATCCAGTTCACTCGATTCCTTAGGATCTCCACTTGTCATATGTGTTTGGAACAGTATTTTTAAAAGTCCTATTGATGGTTAGTTTTGGACTCCCTAAGCCACAGCTGGGTGACAACAGAAGAGGAATCATAAACATTGTCCAAATGGCAAAGACGATTGCCTGGCACATTCACCAGAAGCCCAGCCAATGGAAATCTGAATTTCCTCAACCTCCTTTCTCCAGCCTATTTCTGTAACATTGCGGCAGCTTCCTGGAGACAGAGAGAGAAGCAGCAGCTCCTGGTGTCAGGAGGCACGCTGAGGGTTGGCTTTCAATACACTGAAGCAATTTTGGGGAAGCAGAAGGCTCCAATTAAAAGGAAAGGACAGGTTGGTTTTTACTGTTTTGGTTTGATTGGTTTGGGGGCTTGGGTTTCATTTATCATTTTTTTCCTCAATGTATACTACCATGTGTGAGCTGGCATGCTGTGACTCCTTGCCCTGGGCACGCCGGTGGTCCCAGGTCCTGTCCTCTTGTGCTCACACAGTATCCCGCATTTGGCTGAGGAACTCCGGGCAATTCCTATCAGAGCCTCCCACCTCAGCGATGGGTGTTTTCTCTGAGCTGCAGACTTGATTTGCCTCAATTTTTTTTTTTTTTTTTGGCTCAGGTCCAAGATGTTTTCCTGTCATCATTTCACTGTCTTTTCCAGTAATCCCTTTTTTAAACATTGCCAACAATTAGTCGATTTATCTCCACCACCAACCACCACCTCCCACCCCCAGATGCACGCAAACACACACTCCACTGAGCCCCATCACTGTCTTGTTTTGCCTTGAAGTATAAGAAATTACAGCTTCTCATTAGCTGGAGAGCACGTTTGGAAAGGCTTTGCGTTTACTCACTTAGTAAGTGATGCTGGCCTTTTTAATTATTCTCCCTCCGCGTGCCATCAGAGAGCCGCAAGCTGTTCAAGGCAAGCCGAACGACTGCGTATCCTCCGCAAGGCAGTTGGAAGGAAGCGCGTTTTACCTCACGGCTGCTGCGTTCCTCCTCGCCTGTCAGCGAGCCAAGGGATCCCCCAAAGCTCTTACGTAGGAGATACCAAAACTGTGAGTCACTTTTCAATCCCAGAGCAGAGCAAGTCCACCGCATTTTGCACGGAGCAGCAGAGCCAAGATGGGGGTTTCCTCAAGCCATCAAGATGCGGTTCCCGGGACCAGGTGTCAGCCAGCCCTCGCTTCCTTTTCTTGAGGTTGCTCCCTCTTTCTCTGCCACCCTTGGCCATGCTTCCTCTGGACGCGTTCTTCTCTGTTCCTCCTCCTCCTCTCTGTGTTGCCGACAGCCGCAGACCCAGCCAGAGCCGGGTCCCTCTCGCCTTCTGTTAGTTTTCTTCCCCTGCAGCAGCCTTTGGCTGCTACCTCTGCGAGCTGGATCACCAAAGACACACGACTCACTCACAATGAATAATCAATACGGATATTGATCTGGGGAAAATGTTTGTAAATTCCTGAAAGGGAATCAGGAGCAGGGGGCAGGGAGGCTCGTGGGGGACGACGCTGCAGTGCTCCACGGCGGGAGGAGGCAGAACCGCTTTCGGATCCCCGAGTTTGGCTGGCTCCAAGGTGCTGGTGCCGGAATGCGCGCGGATGGACGAGGGCGTGCGCGCGTGAGGACAGCGTGCTGTCTTCTCATTTCTCTACAGCTGCTTTCCCCAAAGAATCAAGAGCCAAATGGTCGGGAGCCCCCGTCAGCGCCATGTCTTGGCTGCGGGCCAGCACTGTTTTGTTTTCATTATCACACGCTACTTTGCAATTTGCATAAATACAGGGTTATTTTTTATCGTGTCGCCCAAAAGATAAAAAGAGAAAAAAAAAATAGAAGTCTTTGTTGTGTGCAAGAGGGGCTTGCTGCCTACTCATCGGGACTAAAGATTCACCTCCGAGGCAGGGCTTTGGAGCCGATGTTGAGGGCTCCAGGAGAAAGACGGGCAAAGAAGTGGTAATCATAGAGAGAAAAAAATACAGGAGAGAAAAAACGAATATAGCGAGAACTGTGGGGCACTCAGCTTGGGGTATCCAAATATTAGGCACCCATTTTCCTTGGTGGACAAGTGGTAGGGGCTTAGACAAGCAAAGTAGGAGTGCATGGCCAGTGACCTGGTTAGAGGCATGGCATGCTTTCTGCTTTCTATGGGAACGAACCACTGGTCCACGGGGGGAAGGCGTGTGGGCCAGCGAACATGCACTTGCTTTAACCTCATGTCCATCAAAATGTAGGAAAACTGAGCGCAGATGGAGCCATCTCTGAGCTGATCATTTGTCTGCAGCTCAGAGGTTTCCTTCCTGGTCCTTTTTTTTTACTTCCCTGCAGCTGTTTGGCTAAGCTCCCCAAATTACACCCAACCAAGCATTGAATGGAATTCGCAACCTCCCCTTAGCTCTCTGTCTTCAGGAAAGTGGGCACAAGAGCATAATAAGCTATGGCTTTCTCCCACGTTCTCCTCTTGGCTTTGGCCACGAGGCCTTAGACTCGGACAGTCACGCCCCACGGGGGTGCAGGATGTCCTCACCTTAGGGAAACTCTCCTTGTCTCTCGGCCTTGGGGTGGTGAGCACCCTCTCAACCGTGGCCTCTGATCCTTTCTTCTCTTCCTCCTGCCTCTGTTTTTGCAATCTGGTAATGGCCCATCTCTCAGATCATTCTATCCTTTCTCCCATTGCTCTATCTCTTCCTGGCCTGGTAACAGAAGGGATGTGGCACTTTTGAGATAGCCATCTAGAATAAGACCTCTGTAGGAAGATTCAATTCCAATACCCTCTGTCCTGAAGGGAACTGTCCACTTTATCAGGCGGCAGCAGCAGCAGGAGCACTGGGGTGGGGGAGGGGAGTCCCCTATCTGGCTTCTATTTGCTGTAGCAATCCAGTTAGCAGAGGAATCTGTACCACCCAGGCTGAGGTGCCCCCACTCATCTCCTAAAAAAACCCACTCCTAAATTCTGTCCATACTGTCTCTGCCAGAGACATGGACTAATTACAGTGGCAGGCCTTCCCGGGGAGGTCTCCCAGTAAAGGTACATGTGAATATCAACGTTAAAAAAGAGGCTACCCAAAATGTCATTTGTAAATTATCAGGGAGGCGGAAAAGCTGCTGAGAGAAGTCACTGGCAGCTTCCATCTCTGCATTCACACGTGGTTCTAGTGGTGTCTTCGGGAACAGGTGGGCTAGAACTGAACCTAACTGAGGATCCAGAAATGGTCAAATCATGGGACGCTCATGTGTGTTCTCACATCACTGAGGCATTTGTTGTGAACATCCAGGCTCTTAGCAACTCATTTCATGGCTCTAGTCCACATGCCTCCCAAATAATTAAACTGTTGTAAAATCTCCGTGAAGAGAAACATGACTATTTTCCTTGGTATTCCATTCCATTTGGGTACAACCATGATACTGTCATATCCTTGCATCTATCTACAGTTTCATTCTAAGTTTACACTTACATTCATCAATCTTTAGCATCTATCTATCCTTTTATTTAGCTGCATGCATTTATATATTAACTATTTATTCTGCTTCTCAGCCATCTATTCATCCATGGGCATCTCAGTATCCATTTCCTAACTGTGTATTGATCTATGAATATCGTTCTATTATATGTCATCTACTTATCTATCCATTTGTGTCTCTATTAATTCATTCATCTGTATTACCCATCTATCTGTTCTTCTATCTATTCATAAATCTATTCATATATCCATCCATTCAATCATCTATCATTTGCTGATCAGTTACCAATCTCTTTTTATTTTTGTGCCTTTCGTTAGGTATGATCTTAACAGAATTCCAGATTCACATTCTCAATCATTTTTAAGGTTAAATAACACACATTTTCCAAATGAAGTCTATAAATGCTACACACGTGGCTATCTGTCCTCTGGCTTAAAAGAGTGAGCCAAAGAAGTAATTCAGTAAAGCCATATGATTTTAAATGAGTCAAAAATTATAAAGACAATATTTTGTCCTAGAATCTTGGAGCATTTTTCTTATTCAATAGAAATATACATTTCTATTTCCTTTTAAAATGCCTTTAGAAGGGGGGCACTTCAGATAATGTGTACACATTAATCTCAGTCTGTGATATCTACCACTGAGATGCTACCTCATGCAAATGATCCAGTTCAACCGGAGGTAACTTGAGATTACTTTTATCATAAATAAAACAGATATTCTAAGATGGCAGCGCAGTGATGTGCTTTTGGGTTTCTCCTGCATCCAGATGGGGAGGTGGGAGCAACGGAGAAATAAAAATGGATTTTCCCCTCATTACTTTCATCCAAAATATATTTCAGTCTGGGCTGGTACTTCAGATTCAGAACCTCTCAGAGAGATGCCTACTTTTTTTTAGCTCCAAAAAAAGGGGTCAAGCAAAGCATCATTGGCTTGAGGAATGACTTGAGAGGATGAATCTCTTATGTTGACAACAGAAACTCCAGCTGGTTGCTGTGAGCCAGGAGGACTGAGTGGCATGGCTCAGTGTCTGCATTTCCAGGAAATCATTTCCCAAACTGTACTCCAGGTCAGGATCCTAGTTGGGCAGTAGATCTTTTCGCTACTCATACTCACCATTGCTAATATTCTATTGGTTTATAGGCAATATTATCACTGAAGGATCAGAGGGCTTGGGTGTTTGTTTCTAAGTCAGCCTGTTAGATCCAAGGGCTTCACCTCCCTGGATTCAACTAACATCAGATTTAAAACATTTCAAAACAACATTTGGCAACTGGACTGAACATGTACAGACATTTTGCCATTATTCCCTAGAAAATGCAGTAGTACAGCTATGTACATAGAAGCTACACTGAAGCAGTATTATAAATGATCTAGAGATGATTTACATATATGGGAGGGTGTGTGTGGGTTATATGCAACAGCTGCATGATTGCATATAAGAGACTGGAGCATCCTTGGATTTGGGGATTTCAGGGGATCCTGGAACTAACCCTTTGTAGGTACACAGGGTATACTAGAGCCCAATAAAGCCTGGAGTTGTAAGGAAACAAAAGGACCCAAACTCTGGTATCCTGAAAACACAGACAAAATTGAGTAAATGCTAACTACCCAATTCCTTATGTGTTTATCAAGGAGTTCGTTGTAATCAGAACTTGTGTAGGCATAATAGACTCTCTAATAGGTATAATAGACTCTGGGCCCACACACTTTTAGAAGCCCAAGGAAGTATTTTAATTTCTCTTCAAAACATTTTAAAAAGTAAACCTTTGGGTCAAAAAAAAAAGTTTTAACATATAAGAGTAATATTATTGTTAATAGTCATCTTTATACTGAAATAAAATAAAATATGTTTTTTAATAGTTTTTGTAGAAAGAGGGAGGCCCTTAGAGGCAAAAGCACTCAGAGCCCATTAAAGCCACATGCAATGGAGTTCTGACATCATGCAAATTACCTGTACTTTAGGGGCTGTGCCCGCAAGAGCTAAGTTGGTTAAAGATCCATTCAAGTGCCCAACTGCCTGGGTCCAAACCCTGATGTCACTGCTTGCCAAAGTCCCTGAACTTCTCGGATTCTCATTTTTCTTCGCTACAAGTTGGAGATGATAATAGTAACAAAAGCACAGGGATGCTATGAAGATTAAATCAAACAATGCACGTCAGCTCCTTAGCACAGAGCCTATGCGTAATGGGAGCTCAGAAAAACTTGTCGCAATAATTTCCATTATTGCTACTATTTTAGCTTTGATGTCTCAGCTACAAATTCCCAGCTCTCTGTAATCTAGTGACTAAGACTAAATCAATTTTTTGTTTTAAAAAATTACGTTTTAGTCACCAAGGAATGAAGAAAAAGGTGGTAACTGAAGTTTTATCTTTAGAAAGCAGAAAATTTTCTCTCCTAAAAGCAGTGAATTCTTTCCTCTCTACCTGAAGCCAGGTCTTTATTCCACATTGTAAAACTCCTTTAATAAATCAGCATCATCTCTCCTGATCGGATATTTGATTTGTCCCTAACCTAAAACAATCCTGCAAAATCTTATTAAGAACCACAGATTAAAAAGAGTATTGTCAAAACTTTCTCTCTCCTTTTCTCTCTTTACTTTATTATCTCCTCATTTTTTTTTTGTCATTTAACTCCAATTATGAGATGCTAAGTGCTTTTGGAAATTTCATTGTTAATATCTTCTTACAGCGCTATTAACGTAAATCAAGTTTAATAGTGTCCCAGCAAGTGTAAAAGCAATCAAAAATTCAGTACTCACGAATCATTCTGTAATTTCAGCATAAAATGTTAATAGAAATAATATCTAATACCATAAAATATCGGTAAATTCAACTTTAAATATAGGTGATGAATTACTTCACTATCCTATAGCATTTGTGGAATATTCTATGATGAAGTACTTAATTGGTGGAGCCCCTACCTCTGTCATACTCAAGCTGTCACAGGTGTCCTCTGACCAGCCAATCCCAACAGAGTTCATAGTTAATACAAGATATTTCTTCATCCCCAACGCTTGGAGTTATCAGGGAAAGTGACTCAGGATGAAAGTTGGAAGAACAAGGACTGGCCAGATAGCTCAGCAGACTAAGGCCCCTGCTTAGGCAGAGCACAGCACCCTGGGTTCGATCCCCAGTGTGCTGTACCAGCCCTGCCCCTGAGGCACACTGAGAGGCAATTGAGACTGGGCCTGGTGGAACGTGCCTGTAATCCCAGCACTTGGGAGGCTGAAAACAGGAGGATCACGACGAGTCCATTCTACATAGTGAGACCTGCTAGACCCTGTACTAAATACATAAAAATAAATAAGTAAATAAACAAACAAAATGGGAAGAACAGTTTGAACAAATTTGAATGAATGCAGAGCATTCAATCCCAAGAACACTGACCACTTACTGCAAGGCCTGTGTTTCATACCGCCACCAAAAACGGCTAAGATATTGGCTCCATCCTTGAGGAGCTCACTTTCCTGAGACAATCCAAGGCCAAGACCCGTACACTTAACAGAATTTCATCCTTGTAACTATTGCAAGGGCCCATAGGAAACTTCATGCTCTAAGGGTTGGCCAGTTAACTTTTAAAACTGACTAAGGTAAGGACACTGCAAAAAGAAAAAAATGTGTGTTTTAAACATTTTAACTTTTAAAAAACATATGCATAGGGCTGGAGAGATAGCTCAGTGGCTTAAGCTCCTGCCTGGAAAGCTCAAGGTCCTGGGTTTGATTCCCAGTATCCAAAAAAAAGAAATGTGCATTCACTTACCAACCCACAGGACAAAGCCATTCTTTTGAGGGGTCTGCTTTGATCATGATCGTGCTGGTATGAACCACTACCGTGCTGCTTGTCTGGGGTTTCTAGTTTCTGTTACTTTAAATTGGAGGAAAAATTGATGACAGCCAGGAGGGTATAGAGTGCAGAACTGCCTCAGTATAGTCACCCTACAGGGCAACTTTTAGTGACTTACCTCTGTTTACAGAGGTAGTATGGTTGCCATAAATACATCTCTTTTTGATCCATACATTCTCCCATGATAATATTTTACTTAAGTCAACCATGAACATCACTGTACTCTGGATGGCTGAGGCAAGAGGATCACGAAATTGAACCTAGTCTGGATAATTGAGTGACTATTATGGTTGATATAGTGTGTCAACTTGGGAAGCTTAGAAGTTTAACTCAACAAGGGGCTGGACTCCATACTTTGTAAGCATCCTGAGCCTGTAGGAGAGAAGGGCACTGAGATGGCGTGGATGGGTAGTCAGCATGAAGTATGAGGGAGGAAAAGAGGCTTGCTTCCCTCCAGCTGTGCTTTTGCTTCTTTTTCTGTCTCTGCCACCTTAAACATTGTGCCTGTGCCAAGCCACCCTGCCTTGGTGCCAGCTGATTACAGATTGAAACCTCCAAAAGTATGAGCTAAATAAATCTTTCCTTCCTTAATTTGGGGTGCTATACATTTTATCTCAGCAGCGAGAGAAGAGCATCCGAGACAGTGATTTAGACTCTATCTCAAAATACAAAAAGGGCAGGGAACGTAGCTAACTCGGTGCCAAGTTACTGAGCTCAATCCCCATATCACCACCACCAAACCAAATAAATTAATAAACTACAACAAGAATAACTTCTGTTAAGAGGAAGATCAGCTTTGTGCAGTGGCAGTGTGGTAGCCAATGAGCTTTATCCGAGGCGCGATTATTGCTAATTTTTAAGAGGAAGATGAAGAAATACAGTCAATTCCCAGGAAGGGTACAGCTCACATGGTGGGGCCAGGACTGCTTGGGTGTGGAGTGTGCAGGTAGTTATCTGGACCACCTGGAGTGCAATAAGCATCCATCAATGGGACTTCCAGAGGGAGGAGAAAATCACTGTCAGTCCAGGTAGCTAGTTGGAGTGGAAGTTGTATAAGGAGCCAGAAATAAAGTAATGTTGGATGAAGACAAGAATCCACTGGAGTCAGCATTCAGCCCATGCTCAGATCTTACTATGCAGAATCCATTTGGTATGGGCCCTGAAACCAGGAAGTTTGTAAAGAGCTCCAATACCCCTAACTGTTCGTGTTATTGTGGATCTGACCTCCAGAAATGTATTCAAATCTTCTTAAACCTGACTTCATTATAGTCTATAAGGCTGTTCAAAATAAACAGGCCTTAAATATTTCTTGTCTGTTGTAGTTATATTTTTCATTCTTGTCCATGGAGCCGGGGAGATGGCTCACTGGAATAAGCGCTTCCTTGGCAAGCCCAAGGGCCTGAGTTCAATCCCCGGTTCTGCAAAAAAAAAAGAGCTTTGCTTAAACTGATGCTATTTCAATTGGGTAATGCATGTTTGTGATGATGTGAAAGATCATGTTTGACCATATGCTAATAATTTTGTAATTTTAACATTTGTGTATATGTAAATATACATAACCATTACTTAATCTCATGATTTCATGAATGCTATCCCTAAGGATGAGGCCAAATCATTTTCTTTTCTTTCATTACTGAGAAATAAACATGGGCCTTTGCAATGAGCTACATCCCTGGCCTGTTTGTTTGTTTGTTTGTTTGTTTTTGACAGAGGGTCTTAGTAAGTCCCTAAATTGCCTAAGCTTGGCTCAGACTTGCTGTCTTCCTACTCAGCCTTCCACAGTACCAGGGTTATGCATGTAGACCACCACACTCACCTAAATCTATTAAGTGGACTGCGTGAGTCCACAAAAAAAAAAAAGTCACAACAATGGTGGTATAGGAAAAAGGACGAAAACATGATAGCAATTGCAGTAAAATGATCATGGAGCTTGAGGAAACCAGTTTGAGCTTTAAGAGGTGTCTCCAAGTTAGAATATTCTGCAATTGAGCTACCTCCACAATCAGACTTTGCAAGCAGAAAGTCCTGGAAGGTAGTCTGTGTTTGTGTGAAGCAATTCACCTTCTTCATTTTATGTCACTTTCTGTTATACCCTTACTATCTTCTCCCATCTGGTAGAAATTTTCAAGCTTCTATTCACAGGCCTGTGTTTTAAAAAGACCACTGAGAGACCTTTTTTTAGTGATTTAAGGTGGCTGGTGTAGCTTTTCATCAATCTGGGAACAATGGAGCCCTTTATCCTATAAATGAGACTCTTTTGGCCATGTTCCTGCAAAATCTCTTCTTCAGAGACTGCATCTAGACAGATGGTAGCAGACTCTCAGAAGCAGTCCTTGAGGAATCTGGACTCGTTTGGCTTGACTTCTCCTGGTGAAGTGAGCCCCATCTGCTCTCCAGAACTCTGGCCTTGGATGCTCCTTGTCAAACACACCAGTACAGCCACAAAGAGGTGCTCCTGTCTATGTGGCTGGATTGAACAAGAAAATTTTCCAACTGTGTTACATATGCACTATGCTGATAAATTCACCTTTTGGAGTAGACTTTATTTTGGGGGGTGCATGGCTTATGTGCAAAGCAACATTGAGCAGAAGAGAGAGATTTCTCAAGTGACCTCTGCCCCTGTACATGTACCACTCCTCCATTGTCACCACCTGCCCTAGGGTGGTACATAGCTTGCAGTTGGTGAACCTGTGTTGACCTAACAGTATTACCTAACATCCAACATTTCCATTAGGGTTCCTTTTTCTTTTTTTTATTTAGTACAGATTCTATAGGTTCTACAGGGTCTACAGGGTCTCACTATATATATCGGACTCAGTGATTCTCTTGTTTTCAGCCTTCCAAACACTGGGATTACAAGTGTACACCACTGCACCCAGTCTCAATCTCCATTTCAGCACACCCCAGGGGTGGGGTCGGCATGGCAAGCCAGGGATTGAACCCTGGCCACTGCTGAAACAAATTTCTGAAGACATGACATTATGATATCACACAAAGTAATCTCACTGCCCCAAAACTCCCCTATATTTTGCCTCTTCATCCCCCCCCC
>NDGN011460568.1:0-12702 GCA_002564285.1 Tympanoctomys barrerae | reverse complement strand
CGCTTCCTTGGCAAGTGCAAGGGCCTGAGTTCAATCCCTGGTTCCGCCAAAGAAAAAAAAAATGTCAACATAGTACATATTCACAGGTGTATTTTAAGTGTTGCATTAGTTATGTTATCATTATTTGTCATATTCTTGAAATAGTAAAGCATTAATAATAAAAGCAAAAGTGACACAGTGCCTACTACTTGCCAGGAATTATTTTAACAGTTTTATGTATGTTAAAGTGACTCACTCTGTGAAGTAGGTACTATTATCCATGTTAAGGTAAAAATGGACACCAGAACTCAACAAGGCCTGACTTTGATTCCCAGCTCCACTTTTGAGTGAAATTGGGCAAATTAGTTAACCGTTTTGAACTTTGTTTTCTTTTTACTCTATAAAGTAGCATAACAATTACTTCATAGATTTATTGTGGGAAATAAATGATTTGTCAGGAAATTTAGCCTTCCTGCCTATTTATGTCACCTATTAGAAAGAGTATTAGTCATTAGTTTTACATCATACACATTTCTTGCTTGCATTCTTTTTTTTCCCCTCCCACTGGAGATCAACTCCAGACCTTGCACTTGGCAGGCAGGGACCTATGCTGCTGAGCTATCTCCCAGCCCCTATAATATGCATTTCTGTATAGTATTCTATGAGATCTTTGAGGACACATAGTGAAACAGAGTAGGAATTCAATAGATGTTTATTGGGTAAAAAAAAACAAACCAAACAAACATGGAAACACAATTTTTCCCAAATGCTGTATTTATGCCAGTGACATATTAGCTGGTATATTTATTTTTGCTTAGATGAAAAGCATTTGCATTATTTGAGTAGTTCCTTGATTATAGTTAAATCACTTTGAAGAGAAAGTCATTGCATCTCTTTGAAAGTTCCTTATCAGATGCTTAAGAAAAATGGATCAACCCCAGCTGACAGAAAGTACATGCCCTTGTGTGAAGAAAGAAGGTTGGTGATGCTAAAGAGAGTTGAGGTGATAATTTTCTTCGCTAATCTTTGCAGGCCCATGATAGCTGCTTTCGTGGCCATCTGTAATTCAGTTTGTCAACCTCATTCATCACTATTCTGTTGGACAGCAAAGGCTTAACAATTCTTTTGATTTCCTCATATTATATGTTCTAAATTTAATTATTTTAAATCATTTTAAGAAAATAGAAGAACATATTTTGCTTTTGTTATAACTTAAAAGTTAAAAATAAATCCATTATTACCCCAGAGTGCTGTGCCTAATAAAGTGCTCTCCTTGAGAATGATGGGGCTGCTGACTGATGGCATTTGGGAAATGGCTGGAAACCATCAAGGAAATATAGGTTACTGGTCTTCAAAGGCTAAAATTATACTTCGGACTTCTAAATCTGTTTTTACCCTTTTTGTTTTACATTCAAAAAATGAAGTTCAACACTGTGAATCAGGGGATATGGGCTGTGTTTGTTCATTGTGGGCAAATCATATTGCTTCATGGACAGAATTAAACTACGGTTCTTTAATTTTTTAAAAATTCTTGTTCCATTAGGCCTACTATCTTAAAGTGAGTTTTTCTGTGGTTGAAAAAATTAACTCTTGAGAGCTGAACATAGTGGTGCGTCGCTGTAATCCCAGCACTGTGGGAAATTTAGACAGGAGGATCACAAATTCCAATCCAGCCTGGGCAACTTATTGACTTAGTAAGACTCTGTGTCAGTAATAATAATGATGATGATGAAGATGAGTGCTTGGGGTACGATGAGTTAGAAGGTCCTAGGTTCAGTCACCAGTACTGTTAAAACAATTGTCAAAGTAATTAAATAAGACTTACTACACGATTATTTGGTAAGAGTCCAGTTTTTCTTCTTTATGTTCACATCCTTTCTGATTTTCTTATCATCACCAGAAGTAGTCCTTCCAGAGCAGTGGTGAATTTTTCATCTCCTATGGGATGAAGTCATCCCATCTGTGCATTGCACACAGACTTACTTCATGACCCTAAGCAGCACCCTATAGCCAGGCTTTATTTGCTCAGTAACCTCTTAGCTCTCTGTATCCTGGTTTGGGTAACTGACATTTATTTTCACTTTGATATCTGAACTACAGAACCTACCAGTGGGATTCTTGCTGGGAGAAATGCCAGGCCAGTTCTGGCAGACTACATTAGAAGGCATCAAGTTTACACAGAAATCCTGCAAGCTGCCTGAATCTTTGAAGCAATCTCATGTCGACATGAAGTAGACATGAGAAACATTTTATTTTAGGAAAGTGGGACTGAATAAGTGTAGGTATTCAGTAAATTTCAATGAGCAGGAACTATGCACTCTTCTCCCTCATATCCCCTGAGACTGTCTGCAGGGCCCTGCCAGCATGTGCAGTCCTTCAGCCTTTCAGAATTGATGGGCTCCAGATGAAATCACAGTGTGAACTTACTGGCCATCACTAGTCTGCCCTTGACCTCCTGCATTTCTCTAGCCCTGTGTTCACCAAGAAGAATCTGGAATAATGAGGCTATCAACCAGCTCCACAGGCCGGAAAAACCCTTCAAACATAAACTTCAAAGACTAGATCATAATTTGAAAAACTCAATGTAAACAGGAAAAAAGAGAGAGAGAGAGCTAGAGAAGGGGGTGACTGTAAGCTGCTAGCAATTAGACACTAATTAGCTTCCTTTGGCTGGGTAGCTGCTGCAACCCACAAGTACCATTCCTGTCTCTTTCAAATGTATGAATAGTCCTCAGACTACTTTTTCTTAGTGAATTCAAGTCACTATTTTCAGACAAATTTACAGTAAAGACATAAGTATAATCTCGATCAAAGTGGCTGATGGAATTTCTCAATTACATTTTTATTAAAATCCCAATTAAGTGTAAAACAGAGAGCATGCCTATTTGATTCATCAGTGAACCCCTACAAGTTAGCACAGGGCCTGGCATATAAGTTTTGTACAAAAAACAGATGGTGCTAGATGAATTTATTTGTTTCTGTTAAGACTGCTGGAATTTGCCTTAAGCATTGTGGAAATGAATTTATTTTCATTTTATCAAGTGGAGGATGTCTACATTAAGAGACTTGTTTAATATTTTAATGAAACCTTCTTTGAAGATTAATTCTTACTCCCTATTAATCTAGATATCAAACAGGTAATTTAGGGACAATATATATCTACACCTCATATCCCAGAAAATTGTGGCTTTATTTTTGACAATAAATTCTTTAAATCGTGTTTCATTTTCAGCATTTGCATTTTTTGGCCATGGAAGTGAAATGTGATAGAAAGTTCGACTAATTGGCATTTCTTGTTAAGCTGAGTCCAGTGGTTCTGTAGGCCTGAGTCAAGTTCTCAGTATAGAAAGGTCTTGCAAGACATTGGTAGATATGACCACATGGAGCAAGTTACAGTTTAGCAATGACTTGCATTCAGTCAACAATTGTCTATTGTGTCTAAGGTAGTGCTGGATATGCAAGGGATGTTAAATACTGTAGAAGACAAGGGGATGTGGAATAGTATGTAAGACATAGTCTTTGACTTGAACAGAGATATCAGTTAGTAAATAAAAAGAACAAGATTAAGTCAAATTAAACAGGCAGATGGTCAGGAAGAGTTATGACTCTGAACTTGCATTGTCTATAAAGAACCCAATTACCTATCTTCAGACTTTGCTGGAAATGAGGTTGTATGAAAGTTTCAGATTAGCAGACAGAAGCTAGAGGTCAGCTGAGGGGATTAAAGTAGCAACAGGCCTGATTTGATGCTAACCAGTGGAGACACAGAAATAAAGCATTACAATCAAATAATTTTATGTTCAAAGAAAGTTCTCTTCCTTTGTTTTCATTTCTTTGGTTTTGCTGCCCTTCCCTTGCCATGCATGCCAGACCCATGAAGAGTTCCTACAGAGGCTAATGATGGTATGGTGGTAAGAAACTTCCAGATTTGCACGTAGAAAAGCCTCCCTACTTTAACATAAATGGACATTTCCTTACTTGTGTTTCTTTTTATTTACAGATCCACCCAAAGTCACTGTGATGCCCAAGAACCAGTCCTTTACAGGAGGATCTGAGGTTTCCATCATGTGTTCTGCAACAGGGTATCCCAAACCAAAGATTGCCTGGACTGTTAACGATATGTTTATCGTGGGTTCACACAGGTACTGGGTTTGTATCATCTTCTTTGTTTTTATTGAATAAGACAAGTTTATGACATTTTGGATCAAATAACTTTGTCTAAATCCTTAATGCTAGAAGAGCCTTGGTGAAAAATCACAGTTTTAGGGACTGGACACATAGCTCAGTAGCTCAGTGCCTGCCTGGCAAGTGTGAGGTTCTGAGTTTGATTCCCAGTACCACATGCAAAAAAAAAAAAAAAAGAAAAAAGAAAAAGGAAAACCCTCAGTTTTACATTTCTAAACAAACTACAATATGTCAATAAGTAATAGAAAAATGATACTACATAAGTCTTAAATTCAATTAAAACCATGTCCTTTCCAATACTTTGAGTTGTAAAAAGAACACTGTGTAACATGTGTTTTATTTTGAAAAATTAAAGTGGGATAATAAACTTTCTATGTGTGAGGAGAGATTTATCCCACTAACAAATCTTATGGGGATTGTCTGAAATTTAGTAAGAAGGGGCAGGGGGACAAAAGTGTGAAGGCATTCAGAGTAACTGCTTCCACCACTGTATTAAGAGGCATATTAATCTACTGGCTACTTCTTAAACTCTTTGTCCTTTCATGCCCAGAGAGAGCCATAAACATGTGGAACATAAACAATAAGGTTTCCAACCATCAGGCTTCCATTACTCTGGGTTTGGCATACAAAGAAGGGCTTAGGTACAGTCCAACAAGCTGGGCCAGACTCTCGTCCTGGACTATCACAGATTCACTGTGTGACAGAAGGCCCTGTGTCTCCTGAAGGTTTCATTATGAAAGCCCCTTCCCATAGCAGATCAAGGAGCGAGGTTCCTAGAGGCAAATTTAGTATTTCCATTTAGTAACTCTGACTTTGGGCAAATTTATACAATCTCTATTGTCATTCATAAGATAGAGATACCGATGCTTTCTAAGTCATTGAGTTGCTAGGAAGACTGAAAACCATGAATGAATGCAAACTTCCTATAGTAATCCCTGGTGTGTGGCTGGTACTTGGGTACAACAAAAATATAACTTTAAAATATTTGTAAATATTGGGAAGGAAGATGCTAGAGTATGTTGATGCTCGATTAGTCTTTTTTCAATTTTATTTTCTTTTTGTTTTTTATCCACAGGTATAGGATGACCTCTGAAGGTACCTTACTTATTAAAAATGCAGTTCCCAAAGATGCAGGAACCTATGGTTGCTTGGCAAGTAATTCAGCCGGAACAGATAAGCAGACGGCTACTCTCAGATACATGGGCAAGTACAGCTTAAAAGGCAATCCCAATAGGATGAATGTCATTTCAGCAAGTATAAAAAGTACCTTTCTGAAAATTAATGTTAGAAATAAGTTATACCTAACATTATAGTTTATTATCTCACATATTGACAAAAGCAACTCTTACAATAATTAAGTTAAAATTGGAAGGAGTAAATAGCTTCAGTAGTTAACAGAAATCAAGGAAGCATGGTGCTGCCCCTTAGCTCAGTTCTTTAAGTGGCTGCTTCAACAAAGCAGTCAGGCTCAGTTTGCTGTGGTTAGATCCCCATAACTCAAGCCAGGTAAACCTGCCCTGAAGGCATTCGGAGCAAAAAAAAAAAATCCTTCTGCCATTTTGGGGGACGGGAAGATGGCTCAGTGGAATAAGCGCTTCCCTGGCAAGTGCAAGGGCCTGAGCTCAATCCTCAGTTCTGAAAAAAAAAAAAAAAAGAAAGAAAGAAAGAAAAGAAAAGAAAAAAGAAAAAGAAAAAGAAATTAAGGAAGCTTCCAGATTATAGAAGAGTCCCAAATTGGCCATAGATTTCAACACTTTATCTGTTGTCAATTATATCTCACTTTCAAATTAATAAATTCTTATTCTTTTAACCCTGCCTCAACTTTTACATTTTGTATTTTTATTCAAAAGTGTATCATTGGCCAGGGAGATGGCTCAGTGGAATGAGCACTTCCCTGGCAAGTGCAAGGGTCTGAATTCAGTCCCTAGTTCTGCAAAAAAAAAAAAAATCAAAAGTGTATCATAGTATTCTTTCTTTTCTTCTTTCTTTCTTTTTTCTTTTTCTTTCTTTCTTTTTTTTTGTATTTTAGGGAAGAGTCTCCAGGGTATTCAGGGTCTCACTACTAGATTGGACTCATAATGATCCACCTGTTTACAGCCTCCTGAGAGCTGGGATTACAGGCACGTGTGACCACGCCCAGTCTCAATCACAGTCTCAGGGCACCCCAGAGATGAGGGTGGCACGACAGGCCAGGGGATCGAACCCCCAGCCCCTGCTAGTATTTTTATTTTTCTATAATTGCATATTACCGGATTTAAATATCAATTGAAGATGAACTTTGAGATGATTATTTGATAGACTATTTATACTCAATTTGGTCTTTCTTAGTTAAATAAAGGATAAAAGCATCATATACTCAATGGGAGGCTGTAAACTGTGAATGGTCAATGACTACCCACACACCCTTCCTCTCAATCTTACTTGACGTCCTTCTTAGTGAGTTAGTGAAACTGGTAATGCACAGGAAGGAATGGGAAAGACTCACAGTGGAGGCAGAGAATTGTCCTTGCATGAATCCATGAGGAAGGGAAGAAAATCGTGATGGCTGTTGAAGCAGAGAGTCTGCAGAGGAGCAGTATCACTTGTAGAAATGAGGAAGATGCCCAGCACCTTTCTAAGGTTGCGTGAGCTCAGACTTAGAGATAATGGAATAAAAAGTGTTCACAGAACATATACATGGAGAGGGAACAAACATAGCACTGCAGAATAGGTCGAAACAGAATTCTACATTGCAGAAAATATTTGCTTCATTTAAAAACCAAAGTAGCAACACATTTATTTAACACAATAAGGATATATTTTAAAATGCTATGCTAGATATACAAAACTCTGTTCTAGAGATAGTAGAGATCAAAATTTTAAAAGTGCATGTCAGGGTAGTCCATAGTGGGAGTGGATGCGTGAAGAAAACTAACATGGTGGTCAGATAAGGAGTAAGTGGGAGGTCGGTAGGAGGGTGACAGGGAGAAGACTTGTCAAAAGACAGGACTTAAGCTGACTGTGGAGCAATGAGAGGAAGCTGAGGAGTCATGGCAAAGGGCATTTTATTTTAGGAAGACTCTATTTTCTAGTCAGAAAAATAGAAGAGTAAATGTGTTGTGTTGGGGTTGCCAATGAAGAGCTGCGTCTTGTGGTGTGTGAGGAAGGTTCAGAGAATGGTAGAGGCCAAGGTTCAAAAGAAAGCTGCTTGTGAACTTTGAGGGCTGAATTATGAAATCAGTGGGAATGACTGAGAATTTTCTAGTAGGAGAGTAAAATGATCTTTAAGACATTAACTCTGATGAGTTTTGTTTAAAACTACTTTAGTGGAAGTTAAGAAATCTCGAAAAGTCAAGGTTAAAAAAAATGTATGAGTGAACTACTGCTGTAGAGAAGTGAAACAAATATGTTTTACTTGAAACCTATGGAAATGAATGTGTATTATATTAAAGAATAGTTTATTTAGCATCACAAGGAAAAGCAGAGTCAAAGCTGAGATTCTTTCTATGGATGCAAACTTTAGTCTCATACTGCAAAAGGAGATCTCTATACTTGAACATGAAGATCCTTACAATCACATAGCCCTCTTTTCAATTTATTTATTTCGTAATTATTTCTTTCAGTGCCTTTACTATTGTGATAAAATATAGTGAGATTTCCAAGGTTTTTCTTTCATTATAAATCTCTTTTTCATAATTAATTTTCAATTAATTTGCTAAATTGTTTGGACTTTGTTTTATGATCATTATTTTATGTTTTAGTTATACTTATGTAATTATGGGCCAGTCTTTTTAGTTGCCTTAAGCAATTTTTGAAAATCATACACATCTAATCTTAGTAATGTTTTGCTGATAAAAGTAAATAATATATCAATCATTGTTAATTAGCTATCTTGTTTTGAAAATCTGTAACATATGTATTGTTATATATAAGTTACCCTGTTCTGTCTTTGTTTTTGTTTTTCTTGCTCTTATTTTTACTCTTCAGAATAAAAGTAAATTATAATTAAAAAATAAAAAGAGAAAATCATACACATCTATATGCCAGTGAATTATGAGTTCCTTGCTTTTAGTACTTCTGAAATAGACATACACATACGAATAGCAGCAAATGTTTTTGATTCATTTAGAAAACAATCAAAGAGCATGTGCTGAAGGTGCTAGATGTTCACTGTTTGCACACTTGTTTTTTCAGAAGCCCCAAAGTTGACTGTAGTTCAGAGCGAGCTGCTGGTTGCCCTTGGGGACATGACAGTTATGGAATGCAAGGCCACTGGTGTTCCTTCACCTCAGGTTAAATGGTTCAAAGGTACATTTGTTAAGTATGTTCACGTCTGGCTCAACTTTGTTTTCCTTTCCTTTTAATTTTTTTTGTTGTTAAAAATGTGTCGTGCTATGTGACTTTAGCAGCCCCATAAAATGTGTTTATGATCTCACTGGAGACAATAGTTCAAAATTCTGAACTCTGAATTTCAGGATTTGACATCTGGTATGGATTACAGGACGTGAAAATCAAAGCAGGAAAAGCCAGCCTTTGCTAATCCAGCTGAACATTCTCTTTGTTAGTTTAGGATTGTTTCCTGTAGAAAATTGTCCAAGAATACTCAGTTAATGTTTAAAATAGCTTCACTGACTCTACTTCATTTTTCTTAGAAATGAAAGTTCCACTTACTAAAGTTTTCTAGATCCTTGAGGGTACCTTCTAGAGAGTGTTCAGCTACAGATACATGTTGAAGGGAACACTGAAAGACAGGTGTGTGTCAACCAACTTCACCAGGCACAGTAAATGCTTGCATCAAGTATAGAAATCATCTGTCTATATTTGTATCATAAGATTGGACCTCTGTGATAATAATAAAATAACAGTAATTTGCCACTTGGCCTTAGTGAAGAAAGTTGGATCCTGATCTAAGTTCAGATGTTGACAGTAGATATCTGTGCAAAAAATCTCTGCTTCTGCTTCTGTCTCAATTCTTTCAATTTATCATAAAAATCTCCCAAACATCCTAACAAGGATGTTGCTAGGATTATTAAGATGCTGTTTGCAAAATAGTTTTTAATCTTCAGATGCAAAATGCTAAATAGTACAAAGCGCTATTGTTATGATTCTGTTTGGTAAATCATAGATGTTCCCATAGCAACAGGTTGATGTCATAATCACAAAATTATGAATTCACCTCGGGTTCAAATCTCGGGGAACATGAGGTGAAAGAAAAAGGTTTATGTGGAAAACAAGTATTTTTAAATAGTATAAATCAAAAACAGGGGGAGAAACTAAGAAATAGTGACATTTGCTTGATTTTCTATTTTAAATGTTTTTTAGTTTTCATGTTTTCCTTGATAAGAAAGCCCTTCTGGATTTGTTCCTTGATCAGGTTTATTTCAGTGAATATGAGCCACTTATTCAAAGTACTTCAGTCTTTTAATGACAGAAGAAAAACATTCCATTTTCAAATTCATATCATTGTTAAGTAGAGTTAGAAAACATGGAGTATTTTTAAAAATTCATTCATAGGTTTTGTTGAAAATACAAATTCAAAAAAAGCAGTAAAAATATGCTGTTTTCCCTCCCTGTCTATAGTGGAGTTACAGAAAGCCTCTCACATTGGAGTTGTCTCTTGAAAAAACCTTCATGCCCTTGGCCCCACAAATAAATAACTTGGAGGCCAAGGGAGGAGATGAGGTCCCGTGCAGCTACCACACAGGAGAACCTTGAGTTCACTGCTATTAGTGTTTTTTTTTCCCCCAGCGGTAGATTCATAGACTGAATCAATAACTTAGCATTTGCCTATCTGTGTCATTAACCAATAGGGACTGAATGAGGGCTTTAGACACTGACAGACCACTTCGGAAGACCTGGCTCCAGTGTTCATCAATAATAGTCCCAGCTGCTCTGAATCCCAAAGTCAGGCCAATCTGTTCTTCCACTCACAGACAGGCAAAGTGCTCTTTGCAGAAGAGCAGAATCAACATTATTAAGAAAATACCATAAGACAGATTTCTACATTCAAACTGAACCTAAAAAAAAATGGTCTCAGGGCAGGTAGACCGTTCTTTCCTACCTTACTGGGGAGAAGACATGAGGAGGGCTAAGAAAATCCTACCTTGTGGAAACCACACTTTGAAAAATTTCTGCTTCAACTTTAAAAATAATATTTCCTTAGACTTTTCTTCAGATAATTCTTATTGAATAAAGTGGTCAAAAGCAGCATTCTATTCAAAACATTAGCAAAAATACCCTCTGTAAATACAAATACTCTTTAAAATTTTAAAGAAATTTAAAATTTCTTTCATCTTTAGAAATGAACAAAATAAAGTGGCTTCAGAGAGAAATTGAGGATACTATTGGAAGATAAGGAAAAGGATATTTGTGGTAAAATATTAAAGCACTGAGATTCATTTAGGCTAGTAGTTCTTAAAATATGGTTTGAAGTCTCTGGTTTCTTCTCACAATTGTGTCAAGTTCAAAATTGTTTTCAAAATAATATTCAGATGTTGTCATTTCACCCTCATCGCCTCAGCGCAATGAGTCTGCATAATGTGTGATATCCAACTAAGGGATGCAGAGACAAACGTGGGCCTCAGCTGTCTTTCATTAAACAAGACATTAAGCATTGTATAAATCTGTAAAAATGTGAACAATGCCATTTTTCCTGGTACATTGCTCTTGTTTGACAAAGTATTATTTTTTCATAAAATATGTTCATTATGTTGAAATATCATTGGTTTATTTTAAACTGTACATGTCTTCAAGTTTTTCAGTTTGACTTTTTAAAAATACTAAAAACAAATAAATGTAGTAGACATAGAAGTTTATTGGGGTTCCCAGTGATATGGAAGAGTGTACTCGCTTAAAAAGTCTTATGACTGACATTTTCAGTAAATATTTAATTATCATCAACTCTTTGAAAGGCTTTCATGTAATGACTACCCTTTAAGTCTTTATATCCACAGTGGCCAGGGCTGAATTTAAATTAGAAGTGAAACAATTTCCTTAGTGGTCATGAGTGTTAAATCCCATAATAGGTTGCCAGGAAAATTTATATATTTTATTATGTGTTTGGTTTTGTCTTGAAAAAAGGTTCTTAGCAGAAGGTCTTTACGTCATCCTCCAACAATATGTTTTGTCTTCAGAAACGTAAAAGAAAAGTAAATTTTAAAAATCTAAATGCATTTTAGTCCAAACATTTTGATATTTGAAAAACAAGGTCACATTGCATCCTCCCTCAGTGAGAGGATAGTTTATGTCAACATCATCTGCTTTTATTTATGAAAATTTCCCAGAGGCATATAGACAAAAAGTTTTAGTTGTTTCTCTCAGTCCCAAGTGGTATATAGTAGCAAGCTTTTAGAGATGATTGGGAGTTTTACATGTTGAAGTGCTGGAAAATTCTTTGATTTTGGCTCTGATGGTTGCTAATTTAATCTTTTTGTATTTAAGTTTAAATTTAGAGCCACTTTGACCTTTCTCCTTCAGAAAATGATATAAGCAAAAAGAATTGTCTGTTGCCCTCAGTTGGTGGTAGAGGCTGCTTACAGTGTTGTAGAGAGTTAGTGACTCCACCACTCTGTTTTGCCTATGAGAGGCAAAAAGATTTACTTCTCAAGTTATAAGGCTCAGAGCACTGGTGTGTGGCACTCTTTGGAGAATACCCTCATGGGATTGATTCTTGAGATTGCTGTGGGACTCTTAAAGACAACATGCCCTTTAACTTCCTGGTTGTTCTCAGGATTGTCACACATTTTACATCATCCTTTACAAAACAAACAAAGATATGGACGCTGAACTATCATTAGATATCAGCACTGTGTGCTTTTTTCCATCCTGATCATCCTGCTTAAATTCTTAGGCTAATTGATCCCTTGCAAGAAAGGAACTATGAGGATAAGTATAACCTAAGATACAGTTTATTGAGGTGTTGTCTGCCTTCAAGAAGAGGCCCTAGGGAGATTTGAAGTCTATAAGAACACACAGCATGTGCAGGTAACTCACATATGCTCATCTTTCTTGATTCAACCCAGCATGACATTCTACCTTCCACACCTCATTCCCTGCCTGCATCATCCTCTAATACTCTATCAGTTAACTTTAGAAGTTGAATAGTGCAAATTTTAATTCAGTTACACTTGGAGATTTATATAATAAAAGCCCTCTGGATTTTGTCATAAGTTTCTCCTTCGTTCCTTTTCATTTCTTAACCAGCTTTTCCCTTACCCCTCCAGCCATCCATGGTCCTTCCTCCCCAAGCAAACCCTGATCATTAGATAAACCATGAAAACCTATAGTTCTGAAAGCATTCCTTGGGTATCCAAAATACATCCTGTTGGGTGGGCCAGATAGCTCAGCAGATTAAAGCACCTGCTTAGCAGATACAAGGGCTGGGGTTTGATTCCCAGCATGCAGTGCTGGCCCTGCCCCCAGGGCGTGTTGGGATAGCTACTGAGACTGGGTGTGGTGGTACATGCCTATAATCCCAGCATTTGGGAAGCTCAAAAAAGGAGGATCACTATGAGTCTGATCTGTGTAGTGAGACCCTGTAGACCCTGTACTAAATATAAA
>NDGN011460567.1:0-13072 GCA_002564285.1 Tympanoctomys barrerae | reverse complement strand
GCCGCCGACTTTTCTCTTCTATCCCGTCGGCCCTGATAACAGCTAAGCCCTTGTCAACCTCAGGTCCAGCTTGTTCCCATAAAAATAGCATAATTTATTGAGTGCTATGATTACATCCCACCTCTTCACAAGATTTACTGTATTCCATTTCCTCAACAATCCTCTATCATAATCACTTCCGGTCCCTGTCCTCTTACCCCATGGCTGACCGCCTGCTAGAAAGCTCCCAGCTCCTGGGTGCCTCAGGACCTTTGCACCGGAAACACTGACAAGACTTCACAGGGCCTGTCATTGACAAATCTACCACAGGGGCCACCCGCGCACAGCACGACCTGTGGTCCTCACTGTCTGTATCCCTACCTGCAATTACTGTATTTCTTTCATTTCAATTCCTGTCTCTGCCCATGAGATTGTAAGATTCCCGAGTTCAAACACCTTATCTGTTTGGTTCTCCTCTATGGAATCAAATGCCTGAAACAGGCCATTTTATGGCTGAATAAATAAAAGCATATTAGCAGCCCCGTGTAGGAGAAGAGGCAATTGAGGTACAGAAAGATTTAAAAGTTCTCTGAGGTCACCTGGCTGGTAGGTGGTTGAGTGGATACTTGTACCAAGGCCCCTGGCTTCAGAGGAAGCCAGAAGGCAAGCTTGCTCCATGACAAGAAGCTCTTGCCTGGGCTCTGCGCCTTCGGGCTGGCCTGCTGGAGCGCGCTCTGTGCCGTTCTCCCAGCTGATTATGCTAACACGTCAGTCGGCTCTGCTAAACCCTGCTTGACAGCCATCTACGGCCTCCTATTGCCTCCTTGTTCTCAGAGTCTCTGCCTGGCGTGAGAGTCCATCTGCCTCCTCCCCTCTCCCAGCTCACTGCTCCCCGACCCCGTCCTCCTCTCCCTGTCCACCCACACCCGCGCCCAAGGCGAGCCAGCGCCCCCTGGCCCAGGGGCAGGCCATGAGTGCACTTAGCAGCACTCACGGTAGCATGCAGCGCCTGCGCCCCACCCTGGGTGTCAGGCTCAGGGTGAGGGTGGGGCTCGGTCATCTGATTTCTCTCCAAGCAGACCTTAAATTCCCTCTGGTGAGCACCAGCCTGCTCCCAAGTGTCTACCGCCTGTGCACGGCACAAACCGTCGCCTAGCAGCCAGGACCGTCAGAGAGCACGCGTGTGCCCCACCCCATGGCTCTCCCCTGGGATGGTGGGGAGCTCTGTCTGTCTGTCTGTCTGTCTGTCTGTCTCTGTGTCTCTGTCTCTTTCTTTCTGTGTGTGTGTGTCTCTGTCTCTGTGTATGTGTCTGTCTCTCCCTGTCTCTCTCCTGTGTCTGTCTGTCTCTCTCCCTCTGTCTGTCTCTCTGTGTGTGTGTCTGTCTGTCTCTCTCTGTCTGTCTCTCTATCTCTCTGTGTCTCTCTGTCTCTGTCTCTCTTTGTCTCTCTCTCTGTCTCTCTCTCTCTGTCTGTCTCTCTCTGTCTCCGTCTGTCTCTGTCTCTCTTTCTGTCTCTCTCTCTCTCTGTCTGTCTGTCTCTCTCCCTCTGTCTCTCTCTCTCTCTCTCTCTCTCTCTCTCTCTCTCTCTCTCTCAGCAGAGCTACACTCTGCCCCTGCCCCTGGCGGCTCTCACATCCCTCAAGTCTTTCTCTGCTTCCAACCGGAGCTGCAGACTAGTGCTACCTCTTCTCTCCCAAGTCCCCGAGTGGACTCTAACTTGAATTGAAAGACCCAACCTGCTGTACATAAAAAGAAAAGAAAAAGAAACTTCAAACTTTATGAGTCCACCAGGTTTTCACTCTTCAAACCACATCTCTCCCCCTGGGGATACCCACTGAGGACAGCGCCCGCCCAAACCCAAACAGCAGAACAGAAGCTGGCCATCCCTGGCTGGGCTCATGATGTCACTGTGGTCCGTGCGGCTCCCGGCTCCCTGAAGGACGAACCACAGAAGGTGTCCCAGGCTGGAGTCCACCACCCCAGTGCCAGGCTGAGCCCCCATGTCTGGGTTTCACTGTGTTTAAATGGAAAATAAAATGCTCGACTCAAAAACACTTTTCCACTGATATTTTAAGGAAAAATGAGATCACAGAAAATCAGGGAGGTAAGGCCAAACGGGATGACCCCAAACAACACTTATTTGCTGAAGAATCCCCGGGGAGGTCCGTTCACCATTCATGATGGGGAAAAAAATCAGGGGAGACCTTCAGCCCTAGAGGCCACCTGGACGGCAGCAACCCCTGCACTCCTCCCCCCGAGACACAGGAGCCTACAGAGCACCCCACTGACAGCCCACCTTCTCTACTCTTTGAGCTCCACAGGCCCCGGAGGTCCCTACCTTTGCAAAAGCTGCCAGCAGCCCCCTTACCAGCCAGGTCAACATCTGCCTCTGCCAGAGCTACCAAATGTTTCCAAACCCACCCCAGGCCCAGCTCACCGAGCCATGAATAGTTATTAACGTTAACTCGTAGCATTAATTAAAAAGTGTTCAGCCAGGCACATTCTCATACTTTTTAAAAAGTCATTTGGGTAATCACCTTTCCATGCCGCAAACTTTCCGAGCGACTGACGGGGGTTGACATTTTGCAACGTTGTTTGTGTTAATCAAGAGGTGGGGGGTGGGGGGAGGGCAGTGGGGCTCTCTGGCTCATTTTTCAGGTGCCTTGATTTATTGATTGGCAAATCCTGACCTCATAGCTGTGCAGGGAGGCTGGGGGAGAAGGTGGTGCCACCTCCCTGGGTCGACATCTAGAATGGTATAGCAGGAAGCAGCCAAAAGACCCAGCCCAGCCTTCCTGCCACCCTCAGCCTGTGTCCCCATACTCAGGCCCTTGGATGCCCTGGACTCCCTGCTCGACCTCCCTATTCCTGCTCGACCTCCCTATTCCTGCTGTAGATATACAACATCCCCAGCAGACAAAGTTGAATTCCTGCAAGGACACCCAGCATATATCCCAGGCCAGCAAAACCAGGAGGTAGGCATCAGACAGGATGGGATGCTCTGCCGTTCTCAAACGTACTGCTTAAAGCGGCAAAATCTCAAGATCAGGCAGGATTTGATTAGCCTGAATCCCTCCCCGCTTCACCACTGATAGACTATGGACAAAGGCCTTAACTTATCCGTGCCTCAGCTTCTCCATCTGTATAACAACAGACCTACCGATAAGGACACGCTGAAGATCTGACTAAATAATATTTGTAAAGCACTTAAAGTAGTGATTGCAGGAAAAAAAAATATCTGTAGGGTTCCTGAGCCACACGGTGGAAAAGCCTGGCTTTATTTTAAGGATTGGACGTACTTAACTTTCTCTGCCATACATACGCCTGCTGTGTCAAAGCGCCCCCAATGGAAAGACAAACAGGCTCTCCTAAAAAGGCCACACGGAGTGCCCCAGACTCCCTCTGCAGGGCCAGGCAGATGACAGAGGGCCAGCCAGAGGGAGGCCTGAGGTTTGCAAGGAGACCCACCCTTCCACCCAGCATGGGCAACACCACACTGCAACCGCCCAGCTTGATTGACATGGACAGCCGTGGCCACGCACCCTTAAGGGAAGAAGGGCTTTTCTTAGAGCAAAACCATGGAGAGGACTTCAGGCAGCCCAACGGCGGCACAAGAAAGAGGCAGGCAAAACTTCGTCTGTGATCACCTGTACAGCACAAGTACATTTCAGCATTTACCCAGCACCTACTGCGTGCTGGGTACGAGAGCAGACAATAGAAATATAGAACAGGTAAGGCGGGTCCCAGGCTCTGCGGAGTCAAAAACAGTCAGATGACATAAAAAGCAACTACCGGGCTGGGGAGATAGCTCAGTGGTCTAAGCAACTGTCTGGCAAGCACAAGGACCTGGGTTGGATCCCCAACACCGCATGCTGTGCCAGCCCTGCACCAAGCTGGCCACTGAAACTGGGTGCAGTGGCTCACGCCTGCAATCCCAGCACCAGAGAGGCTGAGACAGGAGGATCACTATGAGTCCGAGCTGTACAGCAAGACCCTGTAGCAAATAGATAAATAAATCATTTTTAAAAAGCAACTACGTTCATACTGCATATGCATGTACATACATGTACATTACATGTGCCATATATTTCACGTGCTTCTTGTGTACAGAAAGGGTGGGATCCACTTCCCTGGGTTGTGAGGATGGGCCACCTGGGCTGGTGTGGTAGCAAGTGGCTGCAGGGTCGCTTAATAGAGGGTTAACTGGTTTGGTGGAAAGGATGTTGGCTTTCTCCAAGAACAAATGACAGCTCTGGCGCTTTCTAGCCGTATGATTGATCAATCGTGAACACCACCAGGCACACAGAGGCGATCAGTTAGCCACGGAGAAGAGAAAGCGATACTTCCGGCAGGCACAGGAGCCTAGCAGATAAGGCCCAGGGGCAGGACCTGGCTGCATGCAATGCCAGGCCAGCAAGTGGAGCAGCCTCGGGGCAGCCCAGGGACAGCGCAGCCTTGAGCTGGCTGCTTTACTGTCTCCATCAGTCAGGTCCACATCGGGGCCATCCGTCCTCCATCCTCATCTTTCCTGTCTCTGGGCATCTGGAGACCCCCGAGAGCCATGCCAGGGAGGCTGGAGAGCTGAGATTTTGGAAGAGAAGCCAGCAGAGAACTCAGAGGGTAGGCAGTGGCTGTGGTTTATTTGGATTTGTCAGAAAATCTTACCAGAGGTTACTGAACCACAGCATTGAAAAATACTAAACTGAAATCGTAAGCCCTTGCCTGCAGAACGACACCCTCTTTGCATTAGGAAGGCTTGTGCCCTTGAAAGCCTTGCCTTGTGACTAGGAGCTCAGTGTAAAGGCTGGTAGCCGTGGCTCTCTTCTAACTCCAAGGCCACCAGGGAGCATGTGTTGATGGGCACAGCTAGGAGCAGGCAGCTGGGACCCCGAGCCTGGCTCCTTGGCAGGAGGACATCACCGGCCTTAGAGTAGTTTCTGCACTACGGTTCTCTTACATTGAGAGTTAGAGGTAAGATGACAATAAGAGCTTTGGACGCTGGACCCTCCAGGTACAAGCTGGACACCCACCATCCCAATCACAGACATGACTAAGCCAAGCAGACAGGGAGGGGACAGAGACCACAGTGACAGAGGTTGATCTTCTTGTCAGAAGTCTCAGAAAGCTTGAATTGATTGCTAGACAGACTTACGGAGCACCAATCCACATGCCCGGCTAGACGTGCAGAGGAGGAGAGAGCAACATGGAACTTGGCTCTCAGGGCTCCGACACTGATGCAGGAGGCCGGCTGACGCAGAGTCCACAGCAGATACAGCTGCGTACCGCATGCACGGTCTGTAGAATCAGTGTGGAACCACGAGGAGAACAAGCGAAGTTTTACCGGTTTATGCAGCTGCAGGACCGCATTCATAGCCAGGGGCAGGGTGCGGACGCCAATTACTCTGGGTGTTTCAGACAGAAGCGGATATAGCATTTCGGATTACTGGAGGCATACTATAAGCTTTGCATCACAGGCTCCTGGGGCCATTGAGTGATATTTACCTCCCTCCGTGTAGCTTCCGGGCTACCCCATCTACCTATAGTTCTCATAGGCTGTAAGCTTCGGGCTAGGATGGTATGATAAGAACCCATTCCCCTACCTCACTCCCTTTCCCAGGATGGTTGCCCCAGAAGGGATGGTCCACAACTGATGCTCCTGCAGGCATTGTTGGGTGAATGTAAAACATCTCAGTGTCTCTTTGAAACCTCTCACTTCTCTGACTTCCTCCATTCTCCCATCTCTGCGGGAAGGAAGAGGAGGAGTGTGATTTTGCCATCTTCAGATTCCAGGCTGTTTCTACTGTATGGCAAATAGGGTTTAATACCACACGGGTAAGCAACTACTTAGAGACCCAAATGCTGGAACCTTTACCACTACCCGTGGCTTAGAAGCCTCTGCATGTAGAAATGATAACACCTCCCAGCCCGTAGGGTCCCACCTTCTGGTTAACCTGGCCACACTGAGTGAAGCGGATTTGTCTTGGGCCACACATATAATATGTAATATAGTTAATGTGCCTACGTAACAAAACTTCCTTTTTTAGTATATTTTAACTTACTTTGTAAAGGGACAAGCCCAAGTTTAGTAGTTAAATTTAAAAAAAAAAAATCTGCTTAAACACCTGTCGTCACAGACACACCCATGAATAGGTAGGGTGAAATACTACTATTAGTAATTGCTGAGTCTTAATCAGCAAGTCATACAAGCCTGTACAATATCTGATGCACGTGTGTTGCCATTCTATTGTACGTGAGGGTTTGGGGGACAGTATCACAGCATGCCATCCCTTCCACAGTGTCCCACTGTTAGCTATGCAGTATGCACTCAAGTACTGCCCCATCAGGTTATGGAAGACATGGTTAAAAATCACGTAACTTTATTAAAAGTTTACAGTCTTATAGGACCATATCACTAGCTCTCCAGGGCTACATGTAACCTGTGGGCAGCACCATGGACCTGGCTGTCCTTAGCGAACCAGAGTAACTGTACTGAAGCCTTTGAGAAGAGACCACATAAAGGAGGTACCAGGGAGCCAGAAGGAAAACCAGAGTCCAGAAGCCTTTAGTTAGGGCAGGTGTCTCACCCCCAATGTTGCTGCCACTTGTGACTAGGTCTTTCTCTCAGGTAAAGGTGACCCTGTGCGTGACAGGATATCTAGCTGTGTTCCCGGCCTTTACTCATGAGATGCCAGTAGCTTCCATGAGTTGCGATCATCAAAGTTTGCCAGAGCCATTGTCAAATGTCCCCTCTCTACTGGTCTAGACTCAGCTTTGCCCATCATGCAACAAGTAGGACCCGAGTAATGTCAGACCTTAAGCTCCTTAGAGGCCTTAAACTCCACACTTTTCAGATAAAGAAACTGGACTAGATTGGTATTTCCCAAAGTAGGGGTGCCATGTCACATAGTGGTACCTGAGCTAGCTGTTGGTCACAGTCAGACAGGGCATTAAATCACATGGAGACTTTTCCCTTTTCTGTGCGTCGCTTACGATAATCATGTATGACAGTGATACTGAATTCCTTCTTAAAGCGCACTTATTTAAAGAAAATATGTGGATCTGTGTAGGAAAAATGTGAAATAATAGTGTATGTGTTGGCGTGACCAAAAATTACAGACGTTCCAACAGGAGGCTGGAAAGACTGCCTGTCCTTTCCCCATACATACTCAGCTTCCTGTTGGACGTAACACTAGGCCCTCCTAGGGCACTCAGGACCTGAGGTGAGACTAACACCTGGAGAACTGGGACTTGAGTTCCGTCCATACTTCTGCTGTGAAGCCTGGGCAAGCAGCCCCTGTGGGCAGCTGCACAGCGACGTCTCCCAAAACCTTGTGCCGAAGCCCTGATGCTTCACCACCTCAGACCGTGGGCCTGTGTGGAAATACAATCGCAGCCCATCACGTAGTGAAGACAAGATCTCAGGGAGGTAAGGTGGGCTCTGAGTCCCACATGGTTGGTGTCCCTACAAAGACAGGGAAACTGGAACCCAGACCTGCCCGCGGGGAAAAAGGAAGATGAAGGTCAAGACAGAAATCAGGGTGAGGCTTCTGCACACCAGGCAATGCTGGAGACTGCCAGCAAGACCACCGTAGGCTACGACAGAGGCATAGATTCGTTCTCAGCATCTTCATCTCAAACTTCCAGGGCCCGGAACTGTGGAAGACTAAGTTTCTCTTGTTTAAGCCAGGCAGCTCATGGCGTTTTGGGCTCCTCAATCCTAGGTGACTAATACCAGATGTCATGTTTCGTTAGCTTGGTGATACAGGAAGCTCTGAGTGTATTTTCCACTTTTACTTCTCTGCCTGTGGCAGAACATGCAGATTCACTTGCTGAATTCATGCTCCTATAGAAATGGACATTAATGACAAAAGAAAGCCAAAAAAAAATCCAAACAAAACCACCCATATCCTCTGGGGTTTACATGTACGCTTTACCTACACCTTTACAACTGCATATGTTAGGGATTTAGCCATCCGTTTCCCTTCTCTGCTTGCCCAGTCAATGAAATAAAGATGCCCAACTATGGCGTAAAAGGCCTCCCGCTGGAGGCAAAGCCAGGCCTAAGAACGCAGGTCTCCCAGACCAGGGGTCATCAACTAGACCTCAGTGGCTGCAGGGTTCATACTGTGATCTTCAAACATCATCCCAGGTCTTTGGACCAGAAACTCTGAAGACGACGCCAGCATCTTTAACACCTAGGCAGACCCTTGGTTCACAGGGTCGTTGTGGTAGGTGGCAAAGCCCCTGGGCTCTCTGAGTCCCTCCTGTGCCAAAAGTGTCACGCTGAGCTGGTCACGTGATGAGCAGCCTCACACATGGCCGGGCCACCTCTCACAGTTAGCAGCAGAAGGAACTAGGGGTTCACTTCACACTAACGTCAAGGCCAAACCAGGTACAAGTAATGTCAAGGCTAGCCAGGTACAGCAGGACATTCTGGGACACTGAGTTACAAGGATCACAAGCCCGAGTCCAGCTTGGACAGCTCAACAAAACCTTTTCAAAGGGGGCAGGGGATTGGGCCTCAGTACGCAGGCCTTGGGTTCAATTCCCAGTCCTAAAAACAGCAACCCTGAAAAGAATACTTTCAGACACCTGCCGAGAGACAAGAAGATTGAACTGTCATACTACGCGCAATGCCCGCGTAATTATTCAGCTCTGGAATAACAACTATAAATAGAAACTAAGATCTTGTCTTCACTGCTTTTCCTCATCTAAAATAAATACAACCTAATCCCACGACTGTCATCATCTGTACTTTGTGAGATCTGTAATCAAACATGTATATGAACGGCGTTCCTGCCTTTCTCCTTCTCTGGAAATAGCTACGTACATAACCCAGCCCACGGGGTAAAAGCCGCAGCCCAACTCCTCAGCCCAGGAACCTAGGATCTAGGGGGCACAACTACCCATAACTGCCCACCCTAACCCAGCTCCTGCCTACCCACAGAGAAAACTGGGGGTCCTGCGGCTCCAAGTCGGCGCAGCAAACAGTGGAAATGCTCAAATATTTTTGAAGGCTAATCGTAACTGGTCTCAGGTAGAAGACAGACCCCTAAGGACACAAGGGCGGATGGCGCTCGTTTTCATAACCTTCAAGTGGGATCTCCAGGTGAAGCAGGAGGGCCTGTGAGGAGCCCGAGCCGGCACACCTCGCCTAGTGCCACCATCAGCATCAACCTTTGAAGGAAGGCGGCAGAGTCAGGGGCTGCTGCCCTTGTGGGCTCTGCCAGCTTGCCACGGTCCCTTCCCTTTGTGGCCCACTGGGTCCCAGGCCAGCTCTGATGAGTGCCTCCGGCACGTGCAATCGACATTTTATCACCACGAGGGTGAAGCTTCATTAAAACCTTAAAAGATAGAACGAAGGAGTCCTGATTCCCTCATTAAGATAGCCTCTCCAGGTAAGCCTGGAAAATCCCTAGCCGCTGGGTCACTGAGGCTCAGAGTCCTCCTCCACCCTGCCCTACCCACCAGCGGAAAAGTACTGGGCCCATCAGTGGCCAGGTTTCCTCCAGGGGTCCCCACTGGGGGACAGCTATGCCGCCCCCAGTCCACAGGGAAATCTCGGCCCATGAGCTAAGCCCCAGCCTCCCCTCCTCAGCCCAGCTGGTTTTACAGCCTGCCTAAGTAACCAAGCAGGGAGTGTGGCCAGGGGCCAGGGAAAAAGCCCTGAAAAGCAGGGAGCTCTTCAGATCCCATGGTCTGCACCTTTGGCCCAGACACTGTCCACGGTAGGACACAGAATGCGAAACTCTGGGTGCCGAGGACAGCCCAGCCCACCTCACATAGAGGGCGGAGGCCAACGGGAGACTCGGTGATGCCGGAGGGGCTGCTGGAGGTGGGCACCACAGGGCCAGAGGCACACGCGACCCTCGTGCTCCTAGGCACAGCTGACGGGCCGGGACGCACCTGGGTGCTGGGCTAGCCAAGCCTCCCAACAGTGGTCCACTGTTCCCTGACTCCAGAGACCTGGCAGCCGCGCTGCACAGAGACAGGGGGTTTTTCTCCTCCTCGGTGGGCCACGCCCTCCTCAGGCACACACTTCCTCGGTCCAAAGGCTTCGTCCAAGCGCAGGCTCTGACCACAAAAAGTACCCTTTTCTTTGGCGGACTCACCTCAGACGTGAGGTCCCAGAGAGCCAAGCCGCCTGCTAAAAGGACATCCCCAGCACATTTCTCTCCAGCCGGAGGGCCCCTGGCTGGCAGCCACTGTCAGCACATCCTTCTCCCGCCCTGGGGCCCTAAAATATCATGCGTCGGTCGGTTTTGGTTTTATTTATGGCAGAAAAGCAGCTACTGGCTTGCTCAGGGTGCTCCTGTCTGACCTGCAGCAGACTGGTCTTGTCCCTGGTAAAAGCCACGCTGCAGAACACGGAGCTACAGTTGAGGTCCACCCAGCAGGGCTGCTTCCGCTCTAATGACTTGGTGACAAATAATAAGGACACCATCCTCCAGCAGTGAGGGAGACCACAGCCCCCAAGGGAAGTCCCCAGCGTGCTCCTGGGGGATTCCGCCCCAACTGTGGGCCGAGGGTGCTCTTCATGAGCACTTAGAGGAGTCTTTTTTTTTTTTTGGTTGTACAAAACCTGGTTGTGAGAGGAAAATGCCAGCCCTGTGTGACAGACAGCAGATTTATGGCCATTTTCTAAGCCTCAAGTACGTCACAAGAATTGGCCCACCCACTGCATAGCCCTACTGTAAACAGAGCCGGGTGCCCATCCCGCGTTCCCCCACGGGACCTGGGGCCTTCCACTTCTGAACAGCCCTTGTTTCCCTGTCTTGGCTTCTGGTGGGTTAAAAAGATGCCTGGCTGTATGTATATGGAGAACACGCCGTGGAACTCTCTGGGCTCAACCTCCAAGACAAACACAGCCGCCTCACGCCTTCACCGTCTGCAGGCAGGCCGCAGATGTTAATAAACACGCTTGGGGGCTATGATCTGCCCACTGGTTTCTCCATCCATTTTACACTCGACAAGTCAGGAGCTCATTTTTTCCCCCTTTTCCCTTAACATACAAACTCAGTAAACTGTTGTAAGGCTTGGCAATCAATTTATGAATTTTGGCCTCCAGATGTGGGGCGAGAAATAAAGGTAATCATGGGGCGTGCACAACTGCTCTTTAGGTCTGTGTCCTGGGAGGCTGAGTCCGCAAAAACTAAAGCCGAGAGAGGCTCCTCTGCCCTTTGCAAAGAGATGGGGCGGGGGGGGGGGTCCTTTACCTGAAGGTAGGGATGCTATTTGTTAGACAAGAAACACCAAGGTCCCGTGGAAACTTTAGGGCAAAGACTAAAAGGCAGCAATCGGAACCCTCATCTAGACTGCCATTCATAATCCGACACCCCCAATGCCATAGCCTGGTGGGTGACAATGGCCCTCTGAACAACCCTTGCTAGGACACAATCCTATCTATGGAAGTCCTCAGAGCAGAAAGAACCACAAAAGGTTCCACCACAGTTCTACTTTCATGGGTCTATTTATATGGAAAGTAGCGACAGAAAGACACTCGGAAAGCAAGCAAAGGGCGCAGTGTAAACTGATAGTTCTGTTTCCAACATGAGCCAAGGTTGTACTTTACTTTTAGGTCAAAAGCCTGGTAGAGCCCAGCGGCCTTTCAAATCAGAGGTCCACCTCAGCTCTCCAGCTGCAGCAGCATAGAAATAACCTGAAAAACGCCATGTGTCGAAAGTTGGCATTTCTCATGCATTTTCTTAAGAACTGAAAAGAAGAGAGACGGAGCTCTGAGGCATAGTTTTCGACTGAAGTGGAACACCGCATGTCTTTCTGGAGTGTATTTGCTTTAGCAGAGTAATAAAACAAAAAATTCATAAAGCAAAGGTTTTCTTGGTAACAAGTCAGTAGAAATATTTGTGAAGTCTTGACCAACTCCGCAGGCTGAGGATGGTCCTCCTGGAAATGGCTTGGCAGCGAGAGTGGGGGATGACAGCCTGGGCGTGCGCAGGAGCGAGGAGGAGGAGGGGACCTTCCCATCTGTCTTGCTCAGTCCTAGAGGAAAGGCTCATCATTCATCTCTAACCACTGCGTAACATGCATGGATAACAGATCAGGCCAAGCACTGGGGACAGCTGCTTTGGGAGGTCGTTAGCTACACAATTGAGATGCACAGGGAAAGAAAGTACGTTGGGTTTACAAGGGCAGAATGTACCTTTTGTGTTTTAGAGGGAATGGTAAAGGAAACGTTCGGGGTCTTCACTTCCAGATAAGAAATCACAAGACCACTGAATTATATTCTCAGAAGAACTCAAGAATGATCAGCTATTAAGTCCCTGGCATTGAACTTTTTTTTTTTTTTTTTTTTTGTTCTTTTGCTTTGTTTTGTGTTGTTGCAGTATCAGGGATCGAACTCAGCACCTTTACCTGGCCAGGCAGGCGCTTATGCTGCTGAGCTACATCCCCGGCCCTGGCACTGAACTTGGACCTATAAAGGAGTCTAAGAATACACAGGTGGCCACTTTAGTTTTTTGGGATTAGGTAATGAGATGTAAAGATCGAACATTTGTTAGATTTTACATAAAACATGGTTTTCTGGGTGGTTTTAAAGACTGGGAAGATCTGGCAGGGCCACCCATGCTCCTGCACCAAAACTAGTCGCTGTAGCCCAGAGCCGCTGCAGCCGAGCGCCGCTGCTTCCTGGCGTGGGCTGTGTAGTCTGCAGCATGCTGCAGCTCTCGATGCGCCGGAGGATGCTTCCCCCACTCACTGGCTTGCCTTCCTAACTCTGGCTGCTGCTGCCTTTTGCATTTACAGTTCCTGGTTAGTGGTTTTTTTTTTTTTTTTTAAATCACCTTTACTTGATAATGCTTACTGGATCTTTCTCATATGAAAGGGCAGGACGTATCTTTTGATGACACTGATCCACAGCCTGGCTTGGATCAACAGCATAGCAATGCCTTGGTTCCGAGAGGCTCCCAGACAAGACAAGATTTCACGTCAGTGATGGACACGCTTGGAGTTCCTGGTGTGAGGCAGGAGAAGATTTAGCGCTGTGACATTTCCGAGTTCCTAACCATGAAATACTTTGGGTGGTTGCGTCTTACATCTCAGTAGAGATGTGAATTATCGGCAGCAGGGAGGAACCC
>NDGN011460559.1:0-36563 GCA_002564285.1 Tympanoctomys barrerae | reverse complement strand
AGATAGCTCAGTAGAATAAGCACCTGCCTGGCAAGCGCAGGATCCTGAGTTCAATCCCCAGTACTGAAAAAAAAAAAAAAAAAAAAAAAGAAAGCAAGCAAGCAAGCAAGCAAACAAACAAACATTTCTATAAGATGACAACTTGGAGATGATAATACTGCCATATTCAAATGGATGACAAATTGTTATATATTACCCAAAATAATGCAGAGCCCTTTCTTGAGCATTTCCTGTCTATGCTGTCCAATGCAAAGGCCACATGCCACATGGGGTTTCTACTCTGTCCTGGAAATGTGGCTATCTCAGACAGAGCAACTGAATTATTATTTAATCTAAATCTAAATTTAATGGTATATTACAGTTGAGTTACTGGAAATATATTTGAAAAAATTTGAGTATTATGAATCTTTTCTTTTTCTTTTTGGGGCTTTGGAAATCAGGCAAGTGCTGTGCTGTTGAACTATATCCCTGGCCTTGAATCTACTTTCTCAACTACAAATTTTACAGAATCTAGGCTATAAATTTTACAGGATCAAATAAGTCTGATGAAAATTCAGTGTTCAAGTTGAAATGTGTTGGAAGCATAAGATACCCAATCGTGAAGATAGTAGGGAAGGCTTTTTTTTAATTTTATTTTAGGGAAGTGTCTACAGGGTGTTCAGGGTCTCACTATTAGATCGGACTCCTAGTGATTGTCCTATTTACAGCCTCCCAAGTGCTGGGATTACAGGTGCATACCACCAAGCCCAGTCTAAATCGCCCTCTCAGCACACCCCAGGGACAGGGTTGGCATGGCAGGCCTGGGGATTGAAACCTGGGGCCCTGCGCCTGCTTGCAGGCACTTTAATCCACTGAGCTATTTGGTCGGCCCAGTATGGAAGACTTAATACAAAAACTTAATGAAAATAGGAATGTAAAAAAATCTTGGTAATAACTTTTATCCTAATTACAGGTTCAAATAATAATATTCTAGGGATATAATCCATATATATATATATATATATATATATGATTTTATGATATTGCAGATTGAACCTAGGACCCTCACACTGAGCTAAATCTTTACCCTTTTTTTTTTTAAATGTATTTGATACTGGGTCTCACTACACAGCTCAGACTCATAGTAATCCTCCTATTTTCAGCGTCCCCAGTGCTGGGATTACAAGTATGAGCCACCATGTCTGGTCTCTGTTGGCCAGCTCAGAGTGCCTAGGGTGGGGCCAGCATGGCCTGTGGTGCCAGGGATCAAACCCTGGGCCCTGTGTTTGCCTAAGCAGGTGTTTAGTCCGCTATTTTGCCAGCTCTTATTTTCATTTTTATTTATTTATTTATTTTTAGAGACAGCATCTTACTGTCAATGAATTACCCAGGCTGTGACCAAACTTGAAATCCTCCTGCCTTAGCCTCTCAGGGTGTTAAGATTACAGGCATGCACCACCATGTCTAGTTAAATAAAATTTAATAACAGTAGCTTCATCTGTCCCTTTTTACTCTTTTTATGAGATTACTAGAAAATCTGGATTCATATACATGGCTCCCATTCTAATTTTACTGGATACTCTCTGCTTTGGTGAATTTCCTCATTTATCTCTCACAAATGCTCCAGAGCAGGCATTATTACCCCAGTTCACGGATGAGGACAATGAGGCCCAAAGAGAACAAGATATGTGTCAAAGTTACATTAACTACTGGACACAGACAAGTATTAGAATTTTGACAGGGACACTGATGCTAGTCAATTCTCAAATCATAATGAAGGACTTTACTTAGCACGGAAATTAGGCATCTACATGAGAACCACAAATGTAGATACCAAAGCTACAAGATTGAAGCTATACTGTCCTGTGCACCTCATAAATTCAATCTTTCAAGATTAGCCTGGTGTAATAAATATCACAAAGTATTTCACAGGGCAAGAAGACCGAATGCTAATAACAGCCTGTCTTACGGGATGAAAGATTCAAATTAAATTCCATCAAACCACACTCCACCAACATACTCTGACAAGCACCTCACATCCAAAACCTCCAAGGGCCTGGGTTTCTTTTACTTTTTTTCTTTAATTTGCTCACCCTTTCTCTGTACCAGGACACAAAGGAAAGCCCAGGAAAATGCTGAACAGGGTAAAAGAAAATGCAACAAAGTTAATAGGGGACATAGATGGCCCTTCAGAATTTGTAAAAACACAAAAAAACCAGGAGGGCACACTTCCATCACTGCACAATCCTGCTTTTGTTTAGGAGCCAAGTTCCCGCCTGGAAACGTGTGGGCAATAAATCAGCAGGCATTATTTTAAATCAACCGGTTTTATAAAATAAGCCAAGAGTTGAAAGAGGCAGTACTAATTACCAACATTCCTTGATGAATTACTTAGCGGCGTGTGCTAAGTCAATGTACGTCTGTGTCTTGATCCCCAATTTTATCCTGTACTTATTTCCCAGGAGGTAAAAAGAACATGTGGCTAATTAAGGCACCAGTCTCCACAACCAGAAGTACTCAAGGTAAGACTTCTTATAGAGTAAAAAGAAAAAAAAGTTTCTTTGCCTGGTACTTATTAATCGAATTTTTACTACTTCACTAGAAAAACAGAGCTAATCTTGTCACCTTTAGGCAGTCTGAACTACCATGCAGTGTTCAAAAAAATGTTACATATTTGTAATTTAGCCAATAAGAAATTCTTAAGCCTTCCCTAACCGGCAGGAATGTCTCTGGTTTGTCACTTCTAATTAAGTCTCAAAAAAGTTTCCAGCTCCTAAATTTTAATTATACAAAACCCAGGGCCAACAGGGGCGATTACAATGAAGCTATGCCTGGAAGTACTATAGTAGAAACCTGAATTTTGCTTTTGATTTTGGGTCTCTTAACTACGTTTTAAAAGAATTCACATTTGGATGAGTAAGATCCTTTTGCTCCCTTTTAATTTCCAGGATTCCTATATCCTCTTGCCTTCCTTGTAGCAAAGCCACTAGAGCTGCTTAGAGTGCTTAAGTCTGGTAAATTCACCTGACAAAAGAAATATGCTTCTCAAAAAGTTAGGTTAACAGGACTTTGCTAAGACTCAAATAAAACGCATTAGAGACATGCTCTTTAATTACATGAAGAATGCATGTATATAATATCCTAGTTTTAAAAAAATAGTAATAAAGCCTTTGACCACGACCATCTCAGATACCAACTAGTAGGAACATCATGGTTTAGACTCATCTAGACCCTTTCCTAGGACATTCTCTATTTTTAAAAATAGTTTTGTGGGTTTTTGTTTTGTTTTGTTTTTTGTGGAACCGGGGATTGAACTCAGGCCTTTGTGCTTGCTAAGCAAGCACTTATTCTACTGAGCTATCTCCCAGTAGTAAAAAAAATAGTAATTTAGAGTAATTCTTTTCCTAAAATTATTCTCTATTTTTAACCTCCCAGTTTACCAGCTTTGTATATGCTTCAATTTTCATTTATTTCCCCTTAATGAAATTAATACACAAAACATCTAACTTTATAAATAAGATTTGAAAGTCGAGTATTACCAAAACTAAATTTTTCTTAAAGTTGAGGCTGTTAACTCAAAGATGTCAATAAAGAGAGACACATTTAGGGCAAGTGCCAATATTCTAGTACTGACTGCTGCTATAACCTTGAACACAACCACTGTACTGATTTACATACTTTCAGTATCATTCCTACCCACTTATTTTAGTAGAACACAGTTAAATTTAGACTTAGCTTAGATGTGTCCATAACTTCTTTTGTATAAAAGCATACCTATAAAAGTAGTCTATCAACAGTCTTTCAAATCTGTCTTTAATTGTTGAGAGTGAGTAGGTAACATCTCTGAAGGAGATTCTGACCTTTCCATGTGATGTAAGATACATTACAGATGACACTCACTTAAAAGCAGACAGAAAAACAAGCAATACTGATGTTCCAGTTTTAAGTGCAAAAATGTAGCAAACACTCCAATTCCATTGGGAAGAGATATGGAGAAAAAACTAAAAATGCAATCATAGCTTCAGGAGAAAATTCCTATTAAAAGCACTGTGCATGTCTATAGAAGTAAGCATTTCAAAACTCACTTTATAGCAACACAAATGTATTACTAAAATGTATAGAAATAGAAAGCACATGAGCTGCAATAGGCTGAACCATCAAGATCTTTATAAGCGATCTTCTCTTGAGAATTTTTTGGATGCTGTTACAGAAACTTCCAGTCTAAATGAATTTTAACCATAATCATCTCACTAAGCCAAAAACTATCATCATGGTCAGTGTGGCTGGGAAGTCTTCTTAAACAGGATAAAACACAGTTAATTCATATGACATAACACAGAGACTCAGAGAAATACTCCCTCCAATCAATCAATGGCAAAAGCCCTAGCCTTGTATGGTAGTGCATACCTATAATCCCAGCACTCAGGAGGCTGAGGCAGAAGGTCTGCAGTGAATCTGAGGGCAACGTGTGTTGCACAGTGAGTTGAGGCCCAGCCTAAATGACATAGCAAAACCTTGTCAGGCTCTTCTGCAGTTTCTGGCCTCCCACTTTACCATAATGTATTCTGTACTTATTTAGAAACGTTGAGGGTACATCTTTAAGCTCTACAAAACCACAGGGACATCACAGTGTGTGTTTTTAGTTAATGCTGGGGAAAGAGGTTAACTGTGGGATCAGGGGCTGGTGGAAATGTCTCAACTTTTTCCCCACAGAGAGGATGGGACTTATCCTACCCATCTCACAGTGTTGCTAAAGAGGTAAAGGAGCTCAAAGAGACCAAATGCTCATCCTACCACCCAAAGTGCCCCATGACTACTGTCCCAGCATTCAACAGGACCCAGTCAGGCCAGTAACTCCCAAAACTGTTTGAAGTGCTAGCCTGAAGCCATGCCATCAACAACTGTTCAGACCAAGGCTCCCACCACAGTGAGAGGCTGAATGTTGCTCTGTCCTGTAGGTCCTGGTTCCTCTCTCACTCTTAGCAGCTGAGCAGGGGCTTCACTGAGTAGCTCTAATCATTATACCTCTTATTCTGATGACTTTACCTCTGTGTGTTGGTTCCCACCTCTTCAAAATGGGTATTATTAACAATTACACAGACCAGGTGTGGAATTAAATGGGTCGATGTCATTGGCTATCCTAGGCACAAGTATAAGCAATGCTTGGGGAGACACAGCCCAGCCAGAATGCAGGGGTCTGATTTAAAGCATCTGTGATCAGAGTTCTTTGAGTACTTCACAGAGGAGTGTGTAAGGGACACTTGACATTCTACAGGAGTGTTTCTCAACCTTTTTCTCACTGGCATCCCCTAAGGGAGCTTATGTCTCCTCTCTCAGATAAATCCATGAGATGACTACAGTGGTGACAAGTGGCTTCTGGAGACTATGTGGAGATCTTCCTCTGCTGCCTCCTCTAAGATCAGGTCTTCCGGGTGTCTCACTGAGCACAGCTGGTGCTCTAATCAAACCACCCAGATGCTATCCTACCATAAACTACACTGTAAAAATGGCTTCATTGTAAAAGGGGAAATCATTTGCAATCATTTCTACTTTGTGCCAATATGACCAAGTGAAAAATGTAATCAGAACAGATGTTTCACTGTTTTTGGAGAAGTGGAATTGATTCACAGACTTAATAAGATGGCATATTTTGTTGTAGGTAGTTGCTCCTCCTGCTATTCTTTAGGGTAGATAAAGAGCAAAACTCTAAGCCAAGAGAACAGCTCGAGAGAATATGCTAGCCCTGAGATTACTAACTTAGCACCCACAGGGCCTCAAGGGCAGCAGGACACATGCCCAGTCAGTGCCAAGAAAGCTGACTCACACTTGTCCACCAGAACCATCAAGATCATTTCAAAATAAATATCATAAACTCTGCTCAGCCTAGGGTAGAATGGGGAAGTTCTGAAGCATATTCTTAAAAGGAAAGACAACACTAAAGCAGGGAGAAACTTCAGTTCTGTTTTTTTCCACTTGCAAAATATGAACAAAGAGAAACTGAGTCATGTCTACCTGAATGAACTACCTAACATAGTTCTGCAAAGTTTGCTTCCACAAAAGGCAATGGCAGGGCTGGAAAACAGAAAATGCCAGTAAGGTTGTACCCTACGCTGTTGATAGCAGTTCCCTCCAGGGAGCTTCAAGGAGCAAGCAGGTGGTAGGGATGGCCATTTTCCCATTACATTATTCTTCCACAACATGTGTGTTTATTAAAGGTAAATGAGCACTAACTATAATATTTTAAAGCTAATAAAATTATTTTTAAAAAGAAAATAAACCACCATAAATGTGACACTCAATGTCACCATATCACTGCAGGCAAATGAGATCTCTAGGAGAATGACAGGCATTTGTGGAACCTAGAAATGAAATCCCTTTCTTGTCCCAAACAAGGATACTCATACCTTGTAGACACTGAGACACTTAGATTGATTCAGAAATGAAAGGATATACCAGTGTGTAAGTGTACCCTGAAATCAAGACTAACAGGTTGTTTGTATATGACATAATATCTGGGGACACAAATATATGATGGCTCATGAATGAATGAAATACACAGGTAGAAACCTCAAATATTACAAGTCCTTCTCTCATAGGGACAGAACCATAAGGAATGGATCCCCTAAGGAGCCAAAGTAAATCGATCTGTTCAGGCTTCCAATAGCCACTGTGAAGCTGTCAAGGTTTTGTATTCCTGGTGAAATAATCAGGAGAAAAATCTAGAAGTGAGTGTAAGAAAAATTCCTTCTGCCAATCCATTACAAATCACCACACAAACTATCCCATGGTTTTTTGTATTATACCTAAAAGATGAGCCATTCTTTGAACATTCTATTCCAGGTAGATTCCCTCATTTATAGAGCAAAACTGGCAATATGGTCATTCACTTTTCCCCTCACTTACACCAGAATATTTTCAAACTGATGCAGTGTTGATGAGAAAGCCAACAAATAAATGCCCAAGCAAATTTAGTTTACAACATGGAGAGTCCTGGTAGAAGTATTTTTGCATGTCATGAGCAGAAATCACTTTCTAACTGCATAGCAATTTTTCTAATTCCTGAGATGATTTGGAAAAGGACAAAAATTTTAAAATAAACTTCAAACTACTCAAAATATCTCACAGTAACAAAAGGTATTTTGTTCCTTTAAATTCATATAATCTTTATCAGAAGCAGAGCACAAAACTTCAATGTATGGAGTAGGTTTATTCCAGAGAGAACACCTGGCTGGCCCTTAGATTCCTAAATTTAAAAGAGGGGGTAGGAAGGAGAGAGGAAGAGAGACAGGGAGAGAGGAGCAAGGGGGAGAGGGAGGGCAAAGGAAGGAATATGTGGGGGGGGGACAGAGACAGAGAGAGAAGTGGGGGCGAGGCAGGGGCAGAGGCAGAGACAGAGACAGAAGGAGATGGAGACAGAGAGGGAGATGGAGACGGAGACAGAGACAGAGAGATGAACAGACAGGGAGAGAAGATTCTTAGAAATTCCTTACAAATTGCTTAACAGAAAAATATTTTCGGGGCCAGGGAGATGGCTCAGTAAAATAATCACTTCCCTGGCAAGTGAAAGGGTCTGAGTTTAATCCCCAGTTCCACAAAAAATATATATACATATTTTCAAGTTATGAACTTGCACAATCCATGACAGAGCAGTTGAGAAAAGATATCATGATGAATTTGCCAGTCTACGATACCAGACTAAGCACATGTTTCAATAATCAATCAAAGGTAGAGAGAAGAGCCTGTAACAACAGATTTCTAATGAATGTGTACACATGAATTTGGTAGTACCATGATGCTTTAGTTTGGAGACCTATCTTGTCTGCAAAATCTGTATCTGCTTACCTTGCTGTTTTGGTTTTAGTTTATTATTTTTTAATCTATGTCAATTTTCAAAACTCAGTTTAGTGTGACTCATATGCTAATAAAACCCATCTGTAGGAGAAATCACTTCCATCAATAGTTCTTAATGAATTTGTGTTTCATTCACAATTCAAAACATAGGGTAAGTTCACAAATGCAAAAAAAAAAACCCAAAAAACAAACAAACAAACAAAAAACCCTGTATTTTGCATTCCAAGTGTTGCTTCATTTATGGTAAAGAGACATCTTTAAATTACCATACTCAATTGGGCAAACTTGTTCTTAAGGCTCATTATTCTATGTCATCCAAGCTGAAAATAAGAGCAACTAATCTGTAACTTAATGAAATCCACAAAAAATTAAAATCTAGTCCTGTAGCGTCCTGAGCTTACAGTCTCTACAATAACCATTAGATGAGGAGTGAGTGACGCGAGTTTCCAGTCTCTGCCATGAATTCCAGTTGGTTCTTAGTGACCCAGATGTCAACAATTTTTAAACATGATTCATAAAGTTTCATATTTTAATTACAACTCTGCCAAAGAGATTAACCTGGAAGCAATAATTTGGCTTTTCAAATCAGTAATTCAATCAATAGTGGAATTCTGATAAATTGTGTGCATGTGTACACAAGGGCATGCAAGTTAGAACTACGGTCTTTCTTCTTTCAAGGTTGTACAAAACAGTTAAGCAATGCAAAGACTTAACCAGGGGTTCTCCAGCACAGGAGGAAAGGTCAAGCTGCACCTACTTTCAAGGATAAACAGATATATTCTGCTTCGGCATTTTTTTTTTCCATACAAGGGATTGAACTCAGGACCCTGCACTTGTCAGGCGAGCATTTATTCTATTGAGCTATCTCCTTGGCCCTTTAATGCTTTAGCAATTTAAAACTTTAAAATTAAATGAAGAATTTACTCAAGAAAGTATTTATTCAATATGATCTAATCATAGTACACAATATACTTAGACAATCAATTTTTAAAGAATGTACATTTAAGGAAAAAGATCTTAGGTTAAGCAAATTAACAATTTACTTCATAAAATTATTTTATAATTTAAAAACTACAAAGGGGAAAATAAAATACCACATTTTTCTTGTGAATATCTGTATAATGAGTATTTTGTAATATTTTCATACACAAAACTGGTGAAAATATGTAAATTATCTCCATAAAGTCCTAAGTCTTAAGCAACTGAAACAATCACTTATGATACTTTCTTTACTAGTTGTATTTGAATTCCTTAGAATAATGCCTTAGATGAATGAAATCCTGTTTTTATTTAGTCCTTCATTTAAGGGCACTACATCCACTCTAAATAGTATCAAACCTGTCTGGACTGTCACGGCAACAACTCTGCTACACAACACATGTCACTAGTTTATTGAACTGAATTACACAAATGTAAAAGTTAAATGGTGATGAAATGTATTCAGAATAAGATATAAATGTGCCAACTGCTCATTTCTGGTCAGACTGCCTTTCAGTTTTAATAATTTAGTTGTGCTTTAACTGTGGACATTTTCCTGGTGTTCCTAAACTGAGAGTTGCAGCCCAAACTACTGCTTCCAGGGCATGCTAACACACAAGGAAAAAGAGGAATATTATTCAAAATTATTTGACATAGAGTCTAATTTCAATAATTTTCACACATGAAATATTTTAACATTTCAAAATTACATCTACTTTTAAGACACGAAAATGATATCTTAGCACACCTGCATTTGGATAATTTTTCTACCATTATACACAAACGTCCTAATAGGAAATTTGATTTGTATTTAATATAAAATGAAACATTGGGGCTGGGGAGATGGCTCAGTAGAATAAGTGCTTGCCTGACAAATGCAAGGGCCAGAGTTCAATCCCTGGTTCCACCAAAAAAAAAAAAAAAAAAAGACACATCACCTTTAAGTTGATATATAGCAACGTTAACTCAAATTCATGTTATTTCTTTTAAAAATTCTAAAAATTGCTCTTCAGATTAAAAGTAGATTCTGATTAATAAAGCTGACATACTTCTTATCTTGCTAATATTTAATTTATACAAGCTTAAATAAGGTATAAAAAACAACTATGACTCAAGCCACACAAAACAACTTAAATGTATATAACCTTTAAATAATATTTCTCAGTTTTCAACCAAGCAAAATTAAAAAACTATATATTATCTATTCTAGAGCAAAAACCTTCCCTGAACTTCAAAAGATACTAGGCAGGCATAAAAGATCCACTAATTGCAGCAATATCCAGAATTTCAAGCCACCACATTACAGTAAAATTTTATGCCCAACCCCTTGTTTTTACCCTAGCAGAGCTTTAGTTAGCTTCTCTGACTTTGATTAATGTGTCACTGCATGTTAAAAGTCTTTGTAAATAAATTATAACTAACTTTAAGTTGTTTTTAAAGAATCTCATTCCTACTTCCTGGTAAAGATTAAATATTGCTTCCTGATTATAACCCATCATTCCTCTGCTTACTTTAATTGTAAACTTTAAATAGTGTCAATTGTTTTTTCCTGAGCACACAAATGAATGCAAGGACCAACAATGAATCACTGGCTTGTAAAGCTCACATTGTTTAATGAACAGTAAGACTTGGTACCTTCACAATGAATCAATCAGGTGAATGGGAAAAAACTGGAAAATAAGGAAGTTCCCTGCCTTTGTCAGGACCAATTATATTTCAGAATTGAAACGTTTATCACTACACAAGGAGTAGCTCCCCATGTGATGTGGAAGACACATGTGGGAGATGGGATTCTATCCTTAGATTTGTTACAACTTTCCTTAGTAATTAGGAAGCTGTATGTCCTGGATAGAATGATGCTAACAAGCTCCTGCAGTTTCTACTCTAGCAAGAAACCAGAGAGACCCAAAGCAGACAACTCACTTCAGTAAAAGGATTATGCCGTCTGGTTATTAAAGCACAGAAAGCGTGTCTACAATTTTACATCTGATGTGATTTTCTAAGAGTAGGATTCCATACCCAGCACGGTTTAGTAAGAAATTAAAGTGCGCCCATGGGACATATTTAAGAAAAAAAAATTACACTAATGATAAGAGATGGACTGATTCAGTTAATTTTTATGTTTTGAAACTTTCCACCCCAAAAGGATGGAAAGATGTCACTATCACAAATACCTATCTCTACTTAGGACTCCACACAGAGCACTGACATGCTCCCACCATCTATGGGGGTTACTCTTCCATTTCCAGTTACTTTGCATCCTCCTTTCAAAGTCTATAATCTATGTAGGAATCAGCGGAATTGGCACTAATAAACATAATTCTGACGGACTCCTATGATCAACATAAATTCACATTCTCTAAAAGAAAACATTTGGAAAGTGGAAAAAGGAAGAAGGTTCAGTCCTACCACAGAGCAGTATGCACATACCTTAAGGACTTCCATCGGCACCTGGGTGGCAGAGGGAAGTGTGGTGGGCACACTGACGTTTATGGCTGGTGTCTGACTCACAGGCACTCTCTGCTGCATGAACTGGGCCGCCTGCAGCTTCTGTTGCTGCTCCCTGCGCTCCTGCTCCTGCATCTGCTCACGCATGAGTTGCTGGCGTAGCAAGATGCGTGATGTCATACTGGAGGAGCTTATCGGAGGCTTGGAGGCCCCAGGATGCTCCGCGGAACTGCTGTGGGAAAACCAAAATGCACACAATATTTAGTTTCCTAATGAGGCCCTCCATTTACATTTTGGGGTGTCCTAAATGGCACCAAACTATGAAATGAGCCTGTACAAATATAATCAAGTCACAGAACGGTACTCCACATAATTGAAAATCAAGAGGTGACAGGATTTTAGTCATTAGTAGTTGAATTAAAATAAGTCAGCTTGATTGCATCAAAGCATTTTTATCAAGCCACTTAAGTTGCTTTTTTTTTGACATTTTATCCAGCACCCTACTCATCACCACCAAATATAGTGCTGCCATATGCAGTGTCAAGCCAGGAGTCTTAATGGCACCCAAATTTAAAAATAAATTGCCTGACTTGCTTTTTGAAATAACTGACTTTAACCTAACAAGTACTCCTACATGTTGTCTAAATTCCTTGAAGACCTCTAAAATATTTTTCAGCAAAGAATTATTTAAACAAAGGGTGTAGTTTATTGTGGAAAATATTTCTAAGACACAAGAAGTAAAAGCCATTAATGCAGGAAGCATTCTGACCAGACTCTTAACACTGAACTCAACCCCAGTCTGGGGCAAGGGAGCAGAAAACAGTCTCCTACTTTTCTTTGTACTGCCTTTTCCTCAAGTTCATCTCAGCATGTCATGGTATGGAGTGCTCTGCTGTGAGGCCCACTTGTAATGAGTTTAGGACTTCCTTTGCTCAAAGTTATTTAAAATGCTTAAACACTCATTAGAAATTAAGAATAAAAGACCTCATAATTTTTGTAAGTACGTTTTTGGTTGCTCGTTTAGGCAACTCTATGATATCAACAAATTAACCTTCAGTCTGCCTTAGTTATCATACTCGGAATAGAAAGATGACAACAGTTTGGCACCCACTTACCCACTTATAAAAGAGAAGTGTGTTTTTGTACTTCTAGTGCATCATTTGCATCTTAAAGTCCCCATAGGGTTTTGGTAACGATTAAATAAAATGATGCACATAATTTCCTCATACAATGAGTATCATGTAGCATTTCTTCAATAAATGTTTACTGTTGTTATTAATGTTAAATAAATTTTTCCTTAATATATTTCTCACAATATAATTTTTAAATCTCTGTGAAAGATAAATAGCATAACACCTTAGCATCTGGAATCACATAAAAATAACATTTGAGAAAACACTGGCTCTAGACAGGCTTCACGAGAGGCATCTGCCCTTGACTTTCCTCCCTTGAGTCCAGACTTCTCCCAAGGCAAACTAAAGCCCTGAAATCAACAACCATCCCTATAAGCTCCTTAAGGACAGGAGCCTACAGATTCCGCAGGAATGTGCCCTAGGATGCAGATGTATTTGTTTTGTCCTCACATGGCCCCAGAAAAATTACATAGTAAAATTATATTAGAATTTCACTCATTTCTACCATCAGAAATTAGTTCAGTGAATTGTAATGGGTTTACACAACTTAATACTATTCCATTATTAAAAATGGCATAGAAATATTTGTATTGACATGAATAAAGCTATATAATTCAATAAATTTTAAAAATACAGACACAAAGCTTCCTTTAAAAATGTTCATTATAAGACAAAGAATAATGATAATGTCACTCTAGGCCAGTGGTGGCAAATGATGGCACATGTGCCACAGCAAGCTGTTTACAGCACTGAAAGCTCTAAAAGGTTACACACCCCTGCCTATGCCATTGCCGGTAAATGTTACAATCCTTTAAGGAAGCAACCTAATGTTATTTTTAAAAAGCTATAAAGTTGTTCATTCAACTGGATTCAAAAATTTCTCTGATAGACAATTTTCCTAAGTAAATAATTCAAATTGAAAAAACTGACATTACAAATTCTTTACAAACCATAAAAGATTCTGAATCACCTAAAATTTTCCCATAAATTCTAGGAATGTTTAAGTAAACATAGTCAATAAAATCCTACACATTTTTTAACATTGAACAACAGAGCCAAGTAGGAAATGCATGCAAAAAGAGTAAATTATGAAGTAGAACACAAAAATGTCTTGACATTCTGGTTTCAAATAGGTATGGCATCTACCCATCCATCCATCGATCCCCAGACATAAAATGTGTGGCAAGGAATGAGCAGCTGTGATTACACTTGCCAGTGGAATTGTAGGCACATTTACTTTCTTCACTTTTTCTCCCCCAAACCACAAAGCCATAATACTTCTTGAGTAGCACACTCATTCACCATTTCGCTAGAAGAAAGGAGATTAGACTCATCGCACACAGCATTTTGTCAGGAGGAAGGAAAAACTCATTGGCTCTCTCTGATGTTTTCAGCATCCCAAGAAAAGCAAAGTTTCTTTTCTTCATCCTCCCTTCCCCCATCATGCCATGAGAAAGCAAACCTTAATACCTTGCTTACTGTTTTAATACACAGACTCCTCCACATAGCAAGAATGCACCCCAGCCATTACTCTAGTCATTTAAAACTATTCACTTCCTAATAGGCTACTAAAAGAGCATCAGAAGAAAATGTATTTTTCCAGTTTTGAGTATGTGTTCAAAGCTCAAATGTACTTTCCTGAGCCCTGGGGTTGGGGGCTACTTTAAATAAATAAATAAATGATTGGTCTTACTATTCAAAGCCTGTCAGGTCCAAACATTTCCAAAGAGACTGATCCTTTTGATAAAACTAGGAGCAAACCTTTGTGCAGTAGCAAATGCAGCTGTGGAATAATCGCACTAATTAGCTGCACAAGACAAGCCATTGGCTGTGATACTAAGGGGAAAATCCTTTCAATTAACAGTAAAGCATTCCAGAGACAAATTAAAATTACTAGTTATCAACCACCCTAAGGTTTCATACTTGAAAGTCAGAAATATCATTTAAACATTTTCTGAAGTCTATTGGGGGGGGGGAAGAAAAAAGGAAAAGAGGTATACAGACAGGTGCAAATAAATTGAAACACTACTAAAGAATACAGCAAATGTATTTTTACATCTATGTAATTATAATGAAGTTCAGCTAATTAATAATTTTTAACAAATCTTCCAAAAAGTACAAAGGAAAGATCCCAGTCATTTTGCAGCACAGATATACACCCTAAAGGACCTTTCCATATTGTGAAAGATAACTCCCAGATTCTCAGCTTTCCTCTCTTTTAAATATCCTTTCTTTTAGAAATAATTGAATCTGCAATTATCACCTATAGCAAATAAATGAAGGCACCTATACTTCAGCACCTTAGGACAAAAGAACATAATGTTTTAAACTCAAAGCTTTGCCTTATGTGAGAATATTCCAGGTGACTATCATGCTTATTTTTAAAATATGAAAACCTGACGCCAAAGAGATGTCCAAATGTATTTAATTTAAAAAGTGAACTGAATCATCCCAGGCCCGTGAATCTCAACCCTGGGTAGATAATCCTAATTCCACCAGTCTGATTACTTTTAATCAGATTATGTAAAGGTCATTTATGCAACAAACAGTTACTGCCAGGTGCTGGGAATACCTGGCTTCTAACCTCATAGTTTAAAGCTATGATCACAATTCATTCTTCAAGATGTCCTAAAATTAAGTAAATTATCTAGATGGCTGGAATCCTATCCAGTTCCACATGGGATGGTGTCCATCTCACCCTCAGAAATGAAAGCCAACTGGCACAGAGACAAATGCTCTTACTGGCATATCCCCAAATCACTGCAGCCAGCCACACAACTCCCCTGACAGTGGGAACTGCTCCATGTGGGCTCAAAGAAGGAGGTCATTAACTGGACTCAGATTCAAGGTCCATCACTGTTGAGAAGCCTGGTCTTTAGTAAGCCACTTAACCTCTCTGGAGTTTGTACAATCCATCTCTCAATGTACGAGAGGTAGTGGGTGGGCTAATGTTGGCTACACTAAAGTGAGCTACACAGTTGATGGACTATAGTGGGTACATAAAAGGTGGCCACTAACTGCACCTCAAATGCCAACCTTTATTGACGAATCTATGTTTCAAATGTCAAAGTCCTCCCTCCCCCGTGATACAGGTATACCATAAAGGTACTCTGAATTATCTTATATGTTTCTTAATCTAAATGGTTTACACCAGTGCCTTCATCAACCACTGAAATACCATACTTTGTCCCAGAAATTCTATGAAGTTTAATACTTCAGTGCCCCACCAAGGTCTACTTGACCCCCCACCTTTGACAATGATACCAGAACCCTTTTATTTGACCCTATGAATCAATCTTCCATCTCCATATCACACACCTCCAAGGCAGGAATCTGATGTTAAAACCCAAAGAGGCTGAAGGAACTTATTAAACATTCCCTGTCTCCTTTGTTCAATTCCTCAGGCAGAACATAGTTGCCCCATACTAATCTGTAACTGTAGCTAAATTATTAAATCTCTATACACTTTGGTTTTCCTTGTTACAAGGAATGCCAGCATTGCAGTGAAGAGTGTAATTCAAAAAGTGATATGAAAAGCTTAACTCAGTGACTAGAAACAGTAGTATAAATTATAGTATTAAGCCACAAACTTGCTACTTTTTGATATAAGATTTTCTTTTGAGTCTATGAAAAATTCTGGACCATAGAAGGTATGTTATATAAAGTGCAGGCAATCTTAGTTTAATTCTGAGAACTTGAGAAACTTCTGCAGAGATAGAGAAAAGACAATTTAATCTGCAATTCTCTCATGACCATCAAGAATTTTTGTCCTTTTCTGCAATTAAATAAACAACAATCTGGTCATCCATTCAATAGAGTTCACAGCTGAGCAAATGTTCTCTTGGTAGTGGGGTAGGTTACTTAGGCCCAGGAAGGCACCATGGTGGCATTTCAGGCACAGCACTCAGCAAGTTGCACATGCATTGCACACGCACAGCTGTAAGCTCCAGCTGTCCCCAGATGCATAACGCTGGCTGCAAAAGAAACAGCCAAGGACTCTGGCTAACATAAAAATGTCCAGTCTCATTGCCAGAAGCTTTGATTTCAGTTTACATAAGTCCCAGGGACTGATACACCTACAAAAAGTCTGCAGCTGATTCTGAGATGTTGGCCATATTTGGATACTAATAGTAAAAACATCGAAGACCATGGATCTGTTTACCATGAGTGCTCAGAAATGAACCCACAACTCTGATTTGTAGATGAAATCATTTTCTTCCATACCTGAGGAAATTCAGGTGCCACTGCCTACCGTGGGCCCAAACAGCGCCTGAAAAGCCCTTCTAATGATGAATTCACCAAATGGATGGGTTGAAACAAGCAGCACTGACCACTCCTGCCAAACAAGCTATACAACCAAACAAAAACAACTCTCTAGAAACTGCCGGAGAATCCTGATGGTAGAGCATAACTATTTTATTATTAATAGTGGGAACCAATAGGCAAAGTATAGAAACCATCCCTAACCAGACTTTAATGGAGAAAAGAACATCATAAAAAAATTACATACATGCAGAAAACAAATCAGAGTTGGTAAAAGCCTCTGTGTATTTGTTGAATGACAGTACTGGTATCTATCATTTTAGAATGATCATTATATCTATGATCTCAATTATTCCATTCTTTTCAAGGTGATTCAGGATGATTTTGCCAAAATATGTAGAGGAACCAAGTACCACTGGGAAAGTGTATCATTCTTTGTTTCAGTACTTTAAATAGCTGGGAATATGAGCCATGCAAATGGGAGGTATTAGGGTGTCATAGTTTGGTGTCAAACCCTGAGATCTTCAGGGCTTTTGTCATTACCAAACTTGCGTTTTAGCAGTCAAGACAATAAATTTAAAACTGCCACAATTCCATCATTTCTTGGGGACTTTACCAATTCAGGTAATAAATAGTCCAGATTTCTGGTACAAGGCAAATGAAAGAGGCTTACAAAATGTAGCATGTCTTTCTCCTTTTTATTCTTTCAATCAATATGAATGAGTTTTTTTGTTTGTTTGGGGGTTTTGTTGTTGTTGTTGTTGTTGTTTTGTATTTTAGGGAAAGGTCTACAGGGTGTTCAGGGTCTCACTACTAGATTGGACTCATAGTGATCTGCCTGTTTACAGCCTCCCAAAAGCTGCAATTACAGGTGTGCACCACTATGCCCAGTCTCAATTGTCTTCTCAGCATGCCCCAGGGGCGGGATCAGAAAGGCAGGCCTGGGAATCAAACCCCTGGCCCATGCACCTGTATGCAGGTGCTTTAATCTGCTGAGCTATTTGGCTGGCCCTCATGAATGTTTTTCAAATGCCAGGTGCTTCCAGATAATGAGGATGTCAAGGGTCTCAATCTTGACAGTGGTCCTGTCTCTAGAGCTTTTATATCTCATTGTACGAAAGGAGGAAAATACTTTAAAAATTAAGAACCGGCAGCCACACAGAAGTTAAGATACAAAAATCTTCACTTTCCAATACCAGACCCACAACTAGCTGGTAAAAACTGAAGATTCTCTGTATCTGTTTAGGATTCTTCATGGTCTTTAAACTAGACCTTTACTGGGTTCCAGATATGATTAATCTCAATAATATATTGGGTCAAAATTAAAGAGAAGCTTTATACTTCCAATACAACTATACTCTTCAAAAGAGGGTACAAAACATCATACTTTGGGGTGCAGATAGAAAAATTAAACCGTTTCTTTACATGCACTTTATCTCATTATTTCTGGTTTCTTTTTGTACATGTAGACATATATAATATATTAGTACAGTGGCCCATAGACACATAAAGACACATGTAATTTACAAATGAAATACATTAGTTGGGCTTGCTGACCAAAAAATAATTAACTAGATGTGATCGTTAAATATGTTTAGTGACCTTTGTAATACATGAACATTGCTCTTCCAGGCAATATTCATCACCAGACTTTCTTTAAAATTCATTTCAATGAGAAAGAAAAGATGAAATAGCAATGAAACCATTTCAAAACAGGTTAGTAGGACAGTTACAATAATTAATACATTGCATATTGTTGTCTTCGCAGTAGTTATTCAGAGGACAAGATGCAGACATATCTTGTCTAACCAATATTAGTACAAAACTTTCTTCTCAATGAACTAAAAGTAGTTTATATCTATTCTATCTTGTATATACATTTATATTTTTTTTCACAACAAATGGTCCTTTATATCCTTTTTTGTTGTTGTTCTGTCAGAGATGAGTGTTCCGTTGCAGTCAGAGGAGCTGTATTTGGAGAAGTTTTTAAAGGACCTTTTCGTACTTGATGCCAGACCACAGATTGTAGGTACTTGAATTCAGCAAAATAACCCAATATAGTCCAATAGTCCATAATAGTAGTGAGTTATCAGCACAGCTGTCAATTGTCTGAAGATGTTGACTTGAGCCTTTTATAGCTCAGCATATTAACACTGCTTTACTTTTAATACCTTGTGGTTACACTATTCTGCTGGGTGGTTAATACCAAGTTAAAGCAAGACCTATATAACTAAAAATGTTGATAAACTGTGCTCATTACTCCCAAGTTGTTCCCACTTTGATACATTCCAAAAAAGGAGAATGTTAACCTCTTACTATAAAAGTCCAAACCAAAGACCCAAATTTTGCTGTTCCCTCATTGTATGGCCACGACTGATTCTCCTTTGCCACAGCTGCCACTGTGGGCTGGCACGCTCTTAACCCTGAATTCCTTTCAAAGGACTCGCCTGAGAGCCAGACCATGAAAAGGGTATAAAGCAGATAAAGCTTAAGTATCCCACACTTAATTTTTCTCTCTTTCAAATCACACTTCCTTCCACTAGGCTACATGCTCAAATTCTTTCTTACTCTGTACAACTATGGGATTTCATTCACATGTAACTATTATATTTTACAATGCTCTCAAAATTTCATGTTCTATATCATATAACTAATTGATATGGTATGACCTGATGCCCCCCACCTGGAGTATTTTTAAACCAATATTTTTTTAAATTCCAAAGTAGGAATATGTAATGACAGAATCAGATATAAATATGAGTATAACCTAGAAAGAACTTTATAAAGGCAGAAAGCCCTTCTATCCCTGTTCAAATGATATAGTCCCAGTCCCAAGGCATGTTCACTCCAGTGGTCTAGACAACACTGGAACAGGGCAGTAGAATGCTTAAAAGTCTTACAATACCATCACTTCACAGCTGTTGCATATGAAGGGCCTATCAACCAAGATCCAAAGTTTGCAACACAGTGATGAAATCCAGATAACAGTACAAAACTATGATGCAAGGGGCAGTGAATGGGTGCATTTGCCTCAGTTTACAAGGCAAAGTTGCACCTAGCACCAAGGCTCCAAGTGATTATATATTATACATGGTCCATCCTATTCTACTTCTTTGAGAAAGTATCCTGATTTCACCTAGAAGAAACGGTTTTACCTACCAGGTTGTGGTGCTGGTACTGCTTCCAAACATGGAAACAAAGGCCAGGCTTGGAATGCCATCTCTCCCAGGCAATATCCATTAGCAGATCTTTTTTTTTTTTTTTTCCCTAACTTCGGCTCATTACTCCCAACATGTTCCACATTTATATATTCCAACAAAGGAGAATGTTAGCCTCCTACTAAAAGAGTCTAAACCAACAATACGAATTTTGCTGTTTCATCACTGTATGACCACAACTGATTTCCCTTTGGTCACAGAGACTAACTCAGGGAGGAGCTTGTGACCAAAGACATCTGGACTCACATCTATACTTTTTCCTGGAACTATTAGGATAAGACAACTTTCAACACTGAAATTTGGAAAGCAGACAAAAAGATAAATCTGGAATTGCCTAAGTCCATCTAAAATAAAGTCAGATTAGATGAAACAATAATGAAAACTGAAAGAAAGAGGACTGACAAGAAGGAAGCTGTTTGGATGGCAGTCAGTATCTAGACAAACCATCCCTGGAGTCTTGACAACAATGGACTAAAATTAATTTTTGATTCACAAAGATCTATCCTTTTTTGCTTTTTCCTAAGTCAGTTTGACATGCCCTCAAATCCCACAGTTGGTTTTTGTGATACTTTAAAAAATATCAGCAGTTCTTAAAAAAGATATTCAAGTTTCATCTTAAGATCTATACTTCATTTTTGGATTGTCTTTGAATTTTAGGGGATCTGATTTTTTTTTTTAATTCTTTATATAGTGTAGGTAAACGTCCTTTGTCTGAGGTATAGTTGGCTAATATTTTTTCCCAATTTGTGGGTTTTCTTTTCACGCTGTTGGTGATTTCTTCTGAAGTGCCAAACACTTTAATAAGAAAAGATGCCAGTTTTTGATTCTTTGAAAATAGTTATTTCTACGCAGTTGGGTTTTGGTTCATGAATTCTTTGCCTACCCCTATGTCTTTAAGCTTTCTACCTACTTTCTCTTCCAGTAGACTTAGTATTTCTGTTTTAATTATTTACATCTTTGATTCATTTTGACTTTAGTGCATAGGGATAGATATGGGTCTAGTTTTAGTCTTCTGCATATGGAAAGTCAGTTTTTCCAGCACCATCTGTTAAAAAGGCTTTCTTCTATTGAACATCTTTGTCCCCTTTGCCAAAGATAAGGTGGTTTGCCTGTGTAAATATCACATTGTTTTCCTAGAATCAGAAACTTAAAGAGTAAAGAAGACCCAAAAGGTACAATTGGTATTAGGAAAGGGAAAGAAAATGTTCAAAAGGAAAGAATAACTGGGATGGGGAAAAGAAAAAAGAAGGTAGAAATAAATAAATATGTATATATATTATATATATACACACACAATAGCTAAGATAATTGTACTTCTAATTTCTTTTTTTAAATTTTATTTTAAACAGTTAAAAAATAAAACCAAGTAATAAGAACGAAGACATAAGACACCATAAGATAATAAAAATGATACAGAATTTAAAAACAGAATAGGAAATTAACAATGGTTGTTATATTACACATTGTTATCAAATAAATTTGTTGTTCAAACTACCAGATATAGGCATGTAACAATGGTCAAATAGTTAAAACATTAACTCTACCTTTCTCTAAACCTTGAAATTATACTACTAATTTCTATTAGTTCATTGAAGGGAACAATTAGTGTTTATATTATTTGATTAATCTTACATTCCTTTATCTGGTAATCTGAGCAACTACTTTAAAGATAGCAATATGCAATATAATAACCATTGTTAATTTCCTGTCATCTTGTTTTTAAAATTCTGTAGTTTTTTCTCTTTAAAATAAAAAATAATCTATAAATCAAATAACCTACAGGGTAAGTATGCTTTATCTAAAATGCTTGAGGTCGTGTTTTAGATTTTCAGGTGTCTTCAGATTTTGTAATACTTACATATAAGGAGATACCTTGTAGATGGGACCAAAGACTAAGCATGAAATTTGTGTTTCATATCCCCCTAGACCCATAGCCTGAAGGTAATTTAATATATTTACATATTTTTGGCTACAACATAACACATGAAGTCAAGTAGATATTTTCACTGTGGCATCATGTCCATGCTCACAGGTTTTAGAACATTTCAGATTTCAGATTTTCAGATTAGGGATGTTCAACCTATAGTACCCCTTTTCTTACTTATTCCTTTCCTATTTTTTATAAAATACTACCAACAACATTTCCAAGTTTTTCAGGAGCTAATTTGGCAACATGCCTAAATTTTGTCAATAAGATTTAAACAGAAATATCATGAAGTACTTCTAAAAATTATGCTTTCAAAGATATTCTGTTTTGGATCTTTTATCATAAAGTCTCACATAATCAGGCTGCTCTGGCTGGAGCGCTGTGGACCGCTGTGGGCCATGAGGATGAGATCCAGGTCTGAGAATGAGGCTGGCACCACTCAGTGGAGTTAGTTCTACGGGCAGATAAATTTATATGTTTTATGCGTATTATAAATTTCCTGCCACATAGATAATATAAACATTTATTTAAGTAAATTCAGTGTCTCTACCTTAACAGATACTCTACCTCATAAAACCAAACAATAGTGTTGGAGGATCTTTTGTCAAACCACATGCTTGAAACAACCAGTGGCAGAACTTTTCCACAAATTCAGGTTTTCAAAATCAGGATAATTTCACAATCAGTTAATCTATTTAATATACTTTTCTATTTGTATACTTTAATAAACTTTTCTCCTTCCCCAAGCTGTTGCCTTAAAATTAACAGTGAATGGGGCCCAGGGAACACATGTGATACACAAATAGTGTAACACCCAGAATAGATACGGTGCCTCAAAAGCTCAATTGTGGTACACACTGATATCCAGAACAAAAGGGAGACAGGGCAACTTCACTCAATACAAAAGCAGAGGAAGAAGTACTGATTCACTTAGTACTCAGGCAAAAATTCCTTCACTGTAAAAGATAAAAAATTAAGCCCTGAATCTTTAACACCTAGGTTGAAATCCTAGCTCTATCATTTCATAATTATATGACTTGGACAGAACTTTTTTTTAACCTGCATACATCTTGGCTTTCCCATTTGCAAAATGGAGATGGAAAATGTCTCTTAGTCATAAAGGAGTTGTAAGAATTAATATAGGTAAGATACTCAGAACAGATCCCAGGAAAAATCTGCACAATAAGTAAAAGTCAATGAGTTCTTCTACACTGTGTCTTAATTCCTGAAATAATATCCTCTGAGCATTCCAGCGTTTCAAAACTAGTGAAGGCTGATTTTCAGAGAAGGCACAGCTCTAGAATGTTGCTTTCTGCTACAGAGTTCTTTTGTGTTTCTAGAAGGAAAAGCAAAAGAACAATTAATTCTCAGGGTAGGAGAGCTGCCTATTAGCTCAGTTAAGTTTAAGTGCCTACTTAAACAAAGCAGTCAGGCTCAGGATGCCATGGTTCAAACCCAGATAGTCACGCTAAACCAGTAATGCCCTGAAGGAACCTTGAGGCCACCAAAACCCCCCAAAAACAACAACAACAACAAAATTCTCAGGGTGTGCACTGCACAAAAAAGTTAATAGGCAACGGCTCAGTGCCCAAGTTTTGTCCAAGATGTTTGCTAAGGATTTCATCCTGAAAGCTTAAGCATGTGGCAAATATTTTAACTTGAAAAGGAAACTCAAAATGAAGAATCAGTTTGGGTCTGGATTCCAGTTTGACATTAGTACTGTCCCAACACTGCATGGGAGTGGTGAGTTTGATCTGGCAATGGCGCCATCCATTAACTTGCTTAAAATCAGTGTGAAAAACATTAGTGAGTTACAGGGTGCATCCTGTAGGGCATTAATCACAAATAGCATACATCATCTTCCCAACTACTACCTGATTTATAAGGCAGAGCTTTCTAAAACTTCTAGTTCAATGACATTTTAAAAATTACATCTACTTTGCATATAATATACTCCAGCATTGAAAAGATAAATAATTAAGCTGTTTTAATGACACAATGAAGGAAAAATCTGAAGTCTCTGTAAAAACAAACCTTAGCAAAAACTGAAGCAAAAGAAATTAGGAATCATTTTTTAATTACCTTTTACAAGACCTTTTAAAGCTGTTTTAACTAAGAATGATGGACTTTCATCCACACTTAAATTTATGGGAGTTTTATTATTAAGAATCAAATTCTAAAAATAGTTCTCCAGTTCTCTTACTTCTAGTATTTTTCCATTATTCTTGCTTTCTTTATACATACCTTTGTAAGCTGCTGAACATAATGCTTCCCTGACTTAATCAAAACCTCTCTCATGACCCAGGAATGTTCAGTAAATAATTATTAAACTCCAGAGGTTGCTTTTGCATAAGTTGATTTGCTTGAATGCCTATTCACTTAGGGACACAGCTTTTAGTATTGTTTTAGAATCTTACAGCCTTACAGTGAAGGTAAATGTTAAGGGGGTCAGAGAACTGTTACTCACTTAATATGTCTTCATTTTACTATTCCTATGAAACTACTAATTTAAAACTTATTCTAAATTCATATAGGCTACATACATGATTCTTAGTCTGAATCATTTTTCTTCAAAGAAACCATATATATTATATATGCATATATGCAACTATATGCAAATGAGTTGCTTAGCAATGCAACTGTTACTACTGCACAGTCAGGAGGGAAAAAGAGAAAACCAAACATTCAAAGTGTTTATAATGGGACAAATTTGACAAACATTACTATCAAGCATGCTGTTTTCTAGAAGAAAATTATTTTTTATTTATAACAAAGCTGAGCTGCAGTCTATCTCATAATCATAAATCAAGCTCTGCTAACTCAGATTTTTCAAGCAGCCAAGTTTTCTGTCATTACCAATTTAAGATCAATATTCAATTTTAAATGAGAGGGCGAAGATAATAGGGTAACATTTCACACATACACCCCAATTCAATGTTATTCTTGTCATATTCAGCCACCAAAGGTTATGGCTGCAGCTGATTAAAGCCACAGTCACAAAGTAACAGCTCCAGTATTTATAATTCCCAAACCTTCCCTTCCTCTGCCCGCCTTTAGAAAGAAAAAAATGTCCTTGTTAAGTGTCCTAGGATTATTTCCAGAATAAAACTTCACTTACAGATACAAGCTTTCAAAGGAGCATGGCATGAACATCTGAAATCTAAGAGCCTCCATCTTTTTTCCTTTAAGGTGTTCTGCAAGTCCTTGGCGAAGAGTGAAAGTCAAAGTTAGTTCTGGCACTGGCTGTGTCACTAGGGGTGGCTCCTGATAAGGCCCTGGAAACTCCAATCCAAACACGGCTCCACGCTAGAACGGTGCCTGGTGTCTGTCTGCAACAGCAGACCTGTTTAATCCAGTACCTACAGTACCTGAGGACAAACACGCTGGCTTACACTGCAAAGGGGGCTAATGCAAGGACCTGGGCTGCCAGAAAGCCACTCAGCAGCCAGCTGAACACCTGGGGATGCTAATTCAGCCTTCCCAGCTCAGTCACCGGTTCAGGCTTGCAGGGGCTGCGTGTTATTAGAGAACTTGAAAGGAGAGGTACTTTCGTATAGTGCTGAGTTTTTAACACTTAATGAACTCAAGATTGTGGAGGAGGGTGTGGGACAGCTCCTACCCTTTCTCATCTAGGAGATCGTGAGCATCAACCCATCACACACCTCTTGCTATTTTACATCTGTGCACAAGCATTTTTGAAGCTTGATAATTAAGCATGCCCTGCTGCAGACAGGCTGGAGACCGAGCATTCCTCATCCTTAGACCTCAAGAAAGTAAAGGAGGGCTGTCCTTGCCTCATCCTGACACTGCTTTTAACTCTGAGCACCGTCTTTCAGGACATGTGCATCATTAGGACATACATCTGTGTATTCTTAGACTATCATCCAATTCAATTCTTCATGCACTGGCATACAAGAAGCAAAAATCAGCAATACAGTTTCTCTCATACAAAGAAACTTTAAAATGCAGAACGTTAAAATTATCATTATCAAATATTCATATAGCTTGTCCAGACTCAGCACACCAAAGATGCCTTATAGAGTTAGGAAAACATGTTTGTTTCTCCCTACACACAACTCAAAGGTCAGAGTGAGGACAGCAAACAGACTAGCTGTGCATTTTGGGCAACTAACTTCACCTCTCTGGATCTATGATTCTATCGCCAAACTACATGCATAGAAAACAATGCAGTCACTAGAAACTGTAATCAAACTTGAATTCTATAAATGAATGAAATTAGCTTTTTAAAAATTTCCCTCCAACAATAGAAAAGACCCAGCCAGAGGTCTCAGCCAAACAAATCCTTTTCATAGTCCACTCACAGATTCTTTTACTCAGTAAATATCCACAGAATACCTACTATGTTCCAAACACCTTTACATTAGAAAAAGTCTAGTGATAAATATTTAATAATCACCTATGTTCCTAATTATAAATGAGGTAATAACGGCTGAAGCAGAACACAAACTTCATATGTAAATGCCAGGAAGGCTCTCCTCAGGCAGGGACCCTTGGGCTGAGACTCCGATGTGGAGGGCCATGGAGAAAGTTTTCCAGGCAGTAGCTGCAGCACATGAAAGAACTCAGAGGTGGGAAGTTAGCAGGAAGATCTATTGTCCCTGGAGGACAGAGTGAAAGAAAGATGCTCCCCGTGAAACCAAAACAACATCTGACACCAGGCCGTGCCTGTTGTTGTAGGCCAGGGAAAAGTCATCAATTTTTGTGCCAAAAGGATTAAGAAACCATCAAGAAGTTGTAAACAGGAAAGATGAGCTCAGATTTGAGTTTTCAGAAAGGTCTCTGGCTGCTAAGTTGAGAAACAATTAGAAGATGGGCAGGATTAGCTATATAATGGTTCTTGTAGGAGATGACACTGTTTCATGAGGGTTGAGGAGAAGAGGCAAAATGGTGAGAAGCCGATAACTGTGGCAAAGCTAAGGAAGGATCAGTAATTAGAAGGATGAGGAGAGCAGAAATCCAGGTCCTTTGTGCAACACTTGTGTTCATCAATGGTCACATCAATGGTCACTTTACATACGTCAGGTACAGTGCTAGGAAAAACAGAAGACTAGGATGTGCCATCATTTCTCTTACCCTGTCCCTCCACCCCTCCTTTGCCTCCAGCAGGATACAGAGGAAAATCAAGAATGTGAGTTCTAAGGTCAATGTATCCACGTTTATTTTTTTAAAAAATTAATGTATTTGGTTGTTACAGGTTTTCACTACGCAGTTCAGACTCATAGTGATCCTCCTGTTTCCAGCCTCCCCAGTGCAGGGATTACAAGCCTATGCCACTAGGCCCAGACACTGTGGCCAGCTCAACTGGCCCTGGGGCTGGGGCTGCACAGTATGTGATGCCGGGGATTGAACCGAGATCCCTGCACCTGCCTAAGCTGGCACTTTAGTCCGCTGAGATATCTCACCACCCCAATGTATCCACATTTAAATCCCATCATTTACCAATTCTTAGACTTTGTGCCAATTTACTAAACTTTCTGTGCCCTAGTATTTCAACTAACAAAGAGGGCAATGTAGGTGATTGCCCAAGAGGTTACTGTTAGAACTTAATGAGATAATATGTATATATAACATGTTCAGAATAGTCTCTGACACACAGTAAGCTCTCAACAAAAAAATAAATGATTATGACTGAGATTAGCACTATACCTAACCCATAAATACTGACCCACGTAGAGAAGGAAGAGAAATGGAACAGCAGGAAACAAAACAACAAACCATTGAGAATGTTAAGAATCAAGGTAAGAGGAGAGGACTAGGCTGTACTGTATCAAGATCTTTGAGAGATTGAATTTTAAAAGATTAAGCCAGACTCTCTCCCACCTTGGGCAGTTCTCGAAGCTGCATTAAATTACAAACACCCTAGTAAGTTTTAGAACTGAAACCATGATTTATTACATGCTTACACACAGGGACAATCTGTGCTTTCATGGGCTGTCAAAGGTTCACCATGGAACCAGTGATGTCAGCCACTTGGCACAGTATGGTACCAAATGCTCCCCAGGCATGGCTAGCCAGTGACACTCTCTGATTTTTTATTCTGGACAACCAACTACCTTAAGAAAAATTTCCATTGCCTGTTTACATAAATGTTTAAATAAATTAGTTTTCAGAGCTTTGTATTTAATTTGTTAATGGTACTTTAGAAAGACTGAGATAACACTAGTGTTTTCAAGAATATCTGGATATAGCAATAACATATTCATCATGAAACTGCCTAAAGTTTGACTTAAATGTGTACAGGCACTACCATTTACAAAGCTCATGAAATACATACATTTCCTAAATGCCAAACATTATCCCACAAGACTGGGTGTGGTGGCGTGTGCCTATAATCCCAGCTCTAGGGAGGCTGTAAACACGCGGATCATTATGAGCCTGATGTAGTAATGAGACCCTGAACACCTTGTAGACCCTTCCCTAAAATACAAAAAAAAAAAAAATTATGCTACAAATCACTACTCTAATATTTTTTCTGAGTGGCAGTAACCATGTCTGTTTGCTTTACCACTGTACCTGTAGTAGAATAAGCAGTCCACAGTTTAATGTTCAACAAATACCTTTATGATGAATCGATGTATGTGTAAACAATCCTGTGTGTATATCCATCCTATATATATATATATATATATATATATATATATATTATAGAGAGAGAGATGTAGATACATAAATATCCTGAGTTTGTATACATATATGTAGATGTATATGAATAAATGTGCATGCATACACACATACCCTAAATCTAAATCCAAACTATGAATTGGTGAATGGGGAAGAGTAAACAACATTAAAAAACTAAATACAGAAAACAGAATACAAATATTAAATGTACTCTAAAACCCTTCAAATCTTAATTTCTTGTCCCATATTGCAGCAAATAAACCACTCATCAGAAATCTTAATAACCCTTTAAAACCTGACCATTTATTAAAATGAAATTTTTTAAGAAATCAACTTTTTCTAGGTAAGTTAAACTGAGCTTTGAGATCTTTTTGGAAGGAAAAATTCAATCATTATTTTGAAGGGGTTAGAGAATAAATAAAATGATTTTTTTATTATCCTGTCAAAAAATGTAGTTGAAAATAAGTAAAGCCACTGTTCTATCACAGCTCAAAATTGTTATGTTACTGGGTATTAAATATTTTATTGCCCCTGCCACCAGAATATAGAATTTACCTACAGTTTTTCTTATGCAAAACATTCTTTTTAGGAAACTCCTACCTCTACTCAGTAGCCTGATAATAGGTGATACCGATGCACTTACTATGCCTGGCGCTATACTGACCTTTTAAGAGACTTCACTCCATCTAAGAATTCTGTGTTAGGACCTGGCCGGTGGCTTCTCAATCTGCATTCTTATCCAAAGGACCAGGAAGCTACCTTCCCTTCACCCACTCCCATTAAAACAAAAAGAGGAAATTTTGAAAGAATCAGTGTCAATGATCTCTGCCAAGACAAATAAAAGATACTCTTTAGGATATAAGCTAGAGTTTTGTATCTTATGAAGGTTTCCTAAGAGTCTAGTGCAGAAACCAACTAAAATATAACGTACTGTAGTACAAATCCAAGTACATATGATGCTGCAATTTCTCTGTTTTTCAGTGGCAGGGAAATAAGAATGTGAGCTCCATCTATTTGTTGAATAAAAAAGCTACCCATACAGTTTAACCCTTTAAAGTATCCATCTGGAATCACTGTGGACAGGCTATGAATGACTCGTAGACGCTTCATTATGTGGTGAGGAAATGGGGCTGAATCTCAAAAAACACTTCCCACAGCAGCAAATGCACCTCTGCTCTATGCGCACCATTAAGTTCACATTATGGAAAGTCTGAGATGCTACCAAAAGGCTTTTGTAACAAATATTATTTTGACCCAATAGGAGGCATGTTCTCAGGACTGTGGGGAAGGCACAGCAAGGATGGAGGTGCGATAAGCTCTGTGCCCTGGGGCTCACACCTAGGAGACCCAGATTTACCTGCATACACCACTGTGAGAGCAGCAGAAGACAGAAGCCTGGAGCACTCCTCCCCACCACCCCTGCAGATGCCTCCGGCAGGTCTCACAGATCTTCCTCAGGCAGGACTTTCCTCACCACTCTTCCCAAGTCAAACGTACATTTCTATTTTTTGTTCTTTCTTGTGTATCTTTCTTTAATAGCACATGCAACCATTTTATTTGCTTACTTCATTGTATTTTGTCCTTGGAGGGCAAGGTCCTTTTTCCTTATTTTACTCTCAGTGTGTGGCATAAATAAGTGTCCAAAAAAATATTTTTGGGATGAAAAGAGGGATGTTAGGAAGGATGAATGGATGGGTAGCCAAAAAAAAAGCAACAACAACAAAAAAAAAGGGTAGGTCTCTGCGTATCACTTAAGGATGGCAACTAATTAAGAAAGTTAATGGGGGGGGCGGGGAGATGGCTCAGTGGAATAAGCGTTTCCCTGGCAAGCGCAAGGGCCTGAGTTCAATCCCTGGTTCCACCAAAAAAAAAAAAAAAAAAAAAGTTAGTGGGGATAAATGAGTGGCATAATTGCATACCTTTCATGTAAAAGCTTCTATGTGGCTGAGCACAACTCATTTTCATGAACAAAATATTTGGGTACAAAGTTACAAGGAACGGATCCAGCAGTTCTAATTTGAAACCATCCAAGCATGACTAAAGGAAATTTTCAATGACTATCTATCTGCAGAAATAACTATTCAGTACTACTCAATCATGTTTATCTCTCTTATCTGTTTTTTTTTTTTTCTCTTACCAAGAACAGATCTCTCTGTCACAATGGTATCACGGCATCCTCTAAAAGACAGCTCATTGTACCTGGCACCCACAGTAGCCCTCCAATGCTGACAAGCAAATAAAGAAGAGACTAAGATGACCCCAGGGAAACATGATTTAAACATATACCACCTTAAAGAACTGTTTAGATGCTTGTGCAAATATCTAGAGAAAAAAAATGAAGCTTTGTAAAACCTATCAGAAAAACCTGTTCTGAGAATAAAAATGAAATCCACAAAGAGGTAACTTGAATTCTATCTGAAGTGAATTTTTATACAATTCATGAAGGCAGAAATACACAAAATATTAGCTTGGCTTTTTTCATTTAATATAATAATCCAATGGGCTAATCCTTTCACTTGAGGTCTTTGATATTCTCTCTTAGGGTTCACTTCAAAAGAAATATGGGTTCCTATATTAAAGGTGATTCAGAGGTCTTGCATTGTTGTTATTAATAAGTGGCAACAAGTGTAATAAGCAGACCGCAATCTGCAGTGTAAGCCAAGTGTACGAGACATGGCAAAGCTGCGGAGGGAAACACTGAAGAGATTATGCTACCTCAATAATCTCTTTCAATAAGAAATTAAAAGGGAGCAAAGTGATTTACTTTCCTTGTCAAGGTAAAAAGAACAGCAAAAGATAAGTGCTGCAAGTGTGGGAGGCCAAAGTCATTTATAAAATGACTTTACAATAACTAAAATCTTTCATTTCAGAACTTTAAAATCATGGGTCTTTTATTGGCAGTAACTACAGAATAATAATAATAATAAACAAAGGAACGAAGATTACGCGACATCTGCCTATCTTTTAAGCATATTCAGGATTGAAACAGAAAAGAGCATCATCATGATTACTGCCCACAACTCCAGTTCCTTGATCCAAACAAAAGCCAATACTGCAACATTTTAAAGCAATGCAATGTTTAGCAATCAATAGTGACCTCTATAGGCCGCCTCAGCTAGGGTATGAGCTTATAAGGATGGTGAATCTTTCCCCTGTTGCCATCTCTAACTGATGCACTAGGACATTAATGGCAAAAAAAAAAAAAAGAAACCTAAATTATTCATGGTCCCAGAAAGAGGTGGAAAAGGAGATGGAGAAAATGAAAAGCATGATGTTTTGTCAGCTAGACTGGAGTATAAACTTACATAAATTAAGGACAGTGTTTCACCAAATAATGAGAAAGCTTGAATACTGACTGTGGTTCCTTAAGATCATATAAAGATGAAAAATTCCTATAGTCTAGTGGCTGAATAGCCATGGTGCTATCATGTATGTGATAATGGTAGTATGAACATGCCTACTGCACTGTCAGTCATATAAAAGAATAGCATTTGCATTTCTGTGCAGTCCATAATAGGTGATAGTGATAATAAGCAACTATGTCACTGGTTTATGTATTTAGCATACCATGGTTTTAAACTATTATTTTAGAATGTGCTCCTCCTCATAAAAAGATGTTCACTAGAAAGCAGCATATTCACTACAAAAACACAAGTAGGATCCTCAAACATCTCCTTTACCTCTTCTGTTGAAGATGAGGAAAGGCCACCACTGCCATGTCTTACTTAGGTTTATAGAAGTGGGATGCGTGGTAACCACACAATGATCAAACTGTCCAAGGACACGTTTCTCAGAAGACATCCCCCTTGTAAGCTATACTGACTGTCTGTGCATTCCAAAACATGAGTTAAAGGTAGAGAGGGACTGTGCCTTGCAGACTGTGATGATACGGGGAAGATGGTGTAAAAGCATCAGTTGATACAAGGGTTGGTAAGGATCTAGGACACAGGCTTCCATCCGTGAACAGAAAATCTCTGAAAATCTCTATTTTATAAATGCATGAGTAACAATTTTGTCTCTCCAGATTTAAATTGTTCCCTTTTTCCACCTGGGTATGTATACTGGGTAAAGCATTTGCGCCTCAGATCTGCACGGATAACATGGAGTATTAATAGCACTGATTTCACAGATCAATATGATGATTAAACAAGGTAACAGCTAAGAAGTACTTGGCACAGTGGATGAAAAATATCACCCAATCTATGTTATGCAAGAAACAAAGACTCTATTTCGGAACATTTTTAGGTAATACAAAGTCAGCCTTTATTGTTCCAAAGAACTTCAAGTTCTAGGGCAAAGTTCTTATCTGGAGACAAGTAATGTTACGAAGTTTTTGAAACCTGAAAACTGAAGAGGTTGTATAGATTCAAAATACATTTAAGTTACCATAAGGCCTATATAAATCTGTTTAAATATATTAATAGTGAAAAAATAAAACCTGAGAAGGTGGTAGTTACCCATAACTTCTGATGATGAACAATGCCTTTCAACTATACTTCTCAATGACTGCCTTATCTGTCAACAAAAATTCTAGCACAAAGAACCATCTGCTGTGGTTCACTGTGTCGACTATGATTTCAGTTTTAAATTATATATATGTGTGTGTATATATATATGTATATATATATATATGTCAAGAAGTTATGTTTTTAAATAAGCAAAGGTAGAACAAATTAAACCTCTTTGAGGTCAGTAGATAACCTTATGTCAAACCTGCATTAACATAGTTTTCCCAAATGTCTGAAGCATTTTCAACTCACTCCAATGACATCCTGTTTCAGTTATGCTGAGCAAACAGGATTTAAAATGAGAAAGATAATATTTGCAGAAAAATCCTTCCTGTGTGTTGATTAAATCCAATCAATCATAATAAACTGAAAACACATTAGTTTTCTGTATCTAATTCACACATTAGGGAGTCTTGCCTATAATCAAAAAGTATATATTTATATTGATATTAAAAGTTAAAATAACCAATATTTTAAATTAATAGCCTATGTAATTTCAAGTAATGGTGACATGATGTGACAAAAAAGAAAAATTGAATCTTTGCTTTAAACATTAAGTCCTGGGTCGTTAAAAATATAATACTTAGTAATGCCTAATTTCCCCTTTGATATTTACTGAGTATAAAGTAACTTCTGGATATTACAGGCTAGAATGATAACACAGAGAGAATATAAGCATTCCAATTCAAATGTATGTGTTTATAATATCAAAACATAATGGCTTATTTTTAAAAGATGTGAACAAAACATGAATAAAAGCATCGCTATGTTTTTGTTAATATTCACTCAATATCAATATGTACTGAATATTTACTGTATCACAAAGATATTCAGTATGCTTAACATACACCCAAGATATTTAATGGACCTCAGATTCTTTTTTTTTCCTTTTCTTTAAGCAGTACTGGTGACTAGATCTAGGGTCTTCACATGGAGTCACATCCTTTATTGAGACAGGAACCCAGGAAAGCACTAAGTTGCCTGGGCTAGGCTCAAATTTGAGACTGTCTCACCTTACCCTCACAGAGTTCTTGAATTTACATGCATCTGCCACCATGTCCTGCTGGACCTTAGATTCTCAAAAGAAAAGTTTTGGAGTATTTCTGAATGTGCAATCATTTATTAATTTAAATAGACAACTTGAAAATCTCATGGATTTGCAATTTTTAGACACAAGCCACAATGATATATTCTTATTTAAAAAGAATGTTTCATTTCTTATACAAAGCCAAGCATATCTGCATTCTTATTACTTAGTGCATCAACAGGAAATTCAGAAATCTGAAAAAACAAAATCATGTCTTTCCCTCATTTTAAAAAAAGAGCAAGGACAGAAGAAATATGGAGATCTCATCATACTGACACATTGATAACTGTACTTTATATTTGCACATCACACTTCACAATTATTTAATCTATTGAAATAAACTGAGAGCAAAAAGTGAGGCAACATTTTCCAAGTGCAGATATTAAAAAGCCACAGATCTGCAACTCCAGAACCCACAGTCTTCTCAGTATGGCTGTCTGATTTAAGTTTTTGTAAGCTACCCAACAACTGCAAGAGCAAAGAAATTCTAAAATTAGCACCCCACTGTTTCCTTCCTATCATGCCTCCACACCTCACACTAGATTCGGAATTCCATGAAGGCATGGACTATCTCAGTTTAGTTCACTTCATTCTTGAACCATGTACAATTCCACAGCAAAGGCCTTCAATAATTATCCATTAATGACTTAAGTGATTAATTGACCCTGGTGCTTTTCACAGCCAGCTCTGACCTTGATCTGACATTGAAAAACAAAAACAAGCAATAAAACCAATTTTCTTGAATATTTACACCTAGCAGGAGTTAAATAAATGGCACCCACCTAAAAAGAAACAATGTGTGTCCTTAAGCAACTTAATTTGGTTAGAAAAGAGAGTAAATGTGAAATTACAAAGAAAAAAAAAATATAACCCAACAAATAGAACCCAGCACACTTTCTACCTGTTGACTGGCGAAGTAAAAAGATTCTCGAGAGACATTATTCAAAAAGAACTTTCTAGGAGAAAAAAGGTCTTTAGAATTATAGGAGAAAATGGTTTCCTCTGGCAAAGATGGTGAATTTGAGTAGCTTCCCAAAGAATGGGGCTCAAGATGGTTTCAAATGCCAGGGTACAGACTCCATGAACTAGCCATGGAGTCACACAGAGGGAAAGGCCTGTCACATTTCTTTCATCTCAAGAAATGTCTCTGATGCTGGTAAGTTTTTAAGCTCCCAACACTTGCCCTTTGTTGAAAGAAAGAGAAGAGGGGAGGGAGGGTAAGAAAAGGACCATGACTCTCAGATATGATTCAACACAGAAGTGGGGACCTGGCCAAGAAGGACTGAGAATGTCACAGTGGAAGTGACATGTCACATTTGTGGACAGTGCCTGTAAATATGGCATCAATCCAGAAAAGAAGGCAAGCCCTCTAGAATAAAATGTCAGGGGAGGGGAGGACAGGGGAGAGGAAGGAAGCTAAGACCACTAACTCTGGCTGCTCCAGACAATATACCTTGCAACAATCTAACCATTTTCTTTCAATTTCATTATATTAATTTTATAGAGGATTTATTTGTGGTTTCCATGAATTATAACATTCTTTAAACTATATGTAATAGTATAAGTTTTATGTACTATATGGGAGCCAAAATAATTAAGTCTGCACTAAAATGACTAAAATTTGTTAGAACACTGATTGAGACAAACAACGTGCCAGTATCCCTCAATGGAAATAGGATTAAACAGAGCCCAGAAATAGTGACTTACAGTACTGTAGCGAGGTGCTAACTGCTACAAAGAATTTCAGTCTGATAAAATAAAAACATGTAGGGCTCTGAAATCATTGTAAGAGGGCTGAGCCCTAATCTTTCACTAGATGTGGAAAAGCACCATGCCTCTCAGATATGATTCCACATAGAAGTGGGGACCTGGCCAAGAAGGACTGAGAATGTCACAGTGGAAGTAACATGCCACATTTGTGGGCAGTGCCTGTAAACACGGCATCAATCCAGAAAAGAAGGCAAGCCCTCTAGAATGAAATGTCAGGCGTGCCTGGGGTTGATGTTTCAGTCTCTGAAAACCTCTCCTCCAGTGCTGTGAAGGTCACTGATGCCTGTGTCACCTTCTGAGGAACAAATTAAGCCAATAGCGTGGCTTTGTTTTTGATTTCTTCTCATATCATGATGAGGTAGAAGAGATTACCAGTGCATACTTTGCCCCCAGTCATATATTACTTCATACACTAGGTGGAGCCAACTCTATAATGCTTTGGAATTTGTGTTGTACTTGAAGAAAAAATACCCATACACGAAGTTATAGGAAAGCCATGTACTAAATACATTTTAACTCAAATAGATTAAGGTCAAAAGGCCCTATGATTTTATCATTCTACCTATTTTCTATAACCCTTAAGGTCAAATTATAACCAAAGGATCAACAATGTATATATAAAATATGTATTTCAAACATGTATATAATTTAGTGATGTTCTGAGTTTTGATTTTTTTATTAATTTTATTGAGGAAAAAATAGCAATGAGACAGTTTCAAAACAGGGGTTAGTAGGACAGTTACAATAATTAATACATTG